>JBAMJV010004685.1:0-41738 GCA_037951105.1 Echinarachnius parma
TGATGTAGATCGACGTGATGCTGAATGGGACGTGTCTACTTTTCGATTCTTCACATTAGAGTTAAGGTTGTTTACATTTCTTCAAAATTTTGAATTTAAACCCTGTCTGGAACTAAAAGTGCATTTTCAAAGATTCTGACCAAGATGTTGAGATGTTGTTAGCTTTTTACACTTTAGATGAACAGTATGAAGAAGATATGATTGATATTTTTCTCTGTGATGTTTATGTCTACCTTTGCCCCCTTTTCCCTTTAGAAGTAGATGATGTGGGAACTTAGATTTGTGTGATTATTTTAGAGGGTCAATTAATGTAATGTTTATTGTTGGTTACATTAACATTATTATTGGAGCAGGACTCGGGATGGCTTGCACTTGCACTTTTTGAGTCAGCTGCTGTGTTGCTAGCTGAGCAAGATGGCTGATTGGGGGTCCTCTGACTGTAGTTGAGGGCTTAAGAGGGTTTGCGTGTAGACCTTGCATGGGTACGTTTTTATATAAATGATAGCATTTTGTTAGTAGTTTGTAACATACTTTGTGTAACTTTACTGAGTCTAATATATTGCAGAGTGTACGATCATGTGTCGTTACAAGGTGCTTGAAATTATTACGAGATGAATTATGTTTACCTTGAAATAATCTATATGATCATGTTCTGATTTTAAGAGACATTGAGGCAGATTGTTTTATCAGCATTATAGAAGCTTAATATAAAATACTTACTGATGAATGTATTTCTTGTTTGTCTGATAAAAGTATGATGCATACATTGTTAGATTTATATTTAGGTTTGAGGAGATCATGACACAGTAATGTTGAGTTGATGTTTAGATTTAATTATGTAATTCAAGTAAATGATTATAACATTTGATTTCAGTGATTATACAAGAGAATCAAGATGGAACGGATTTGATTTGGAGATTAATTAGTAATTACTTTAGTATAATATTTTCATCAAGAGGATAACAATATTTATGTTTAGTAATTACTGTTGCTTTATTTTCATTAAGATTATAATCATGTTTTTTTGTAAATATGACATTTATAATTGATTGAAGTTCTATGACATGTTTTGTTTTTATTCTGCCAATTGCAGGGTTTTTTCTATCTGCGAGAATCTCAACACATGGTAGATACTGTGGCTGAGAAATAAATGACCAGAGAACACCTAACAAACTGTCCTTCTGTGTATCCTTCGGCCTCAAAAAGACTTCGGCCGAAAAAGACTTCGGGCAAAACTGTGATTACAATCACAGTTTCTAGGAGGACGTACCTGTCAATCAAACAAGGAGAACACTAGTACTACACACTGCATGACCTCCCATTCGAAGCGAAGAGCGCCCGGTTTATTGTTGGAAATGCATGCAAGGTCACGTAAGCTCCTCGCCTCCCAAATCATGTTTTTGGAGGTCAAGCCGTTCAGACGAGAGATTCGCACTGTGATTTGAGTAAATCATGATTAGAAAAACACCTCCGGACCAGGATTCGAGTTTCGCGATTCGTGATTCCAATTAGTGTATCACACTTGTCAAAAATACCGTGATTGGTGTGAAAATAACTCAAATCATGATTGGAATCACGCATTTCCCTCGTGTGTGAAAAGGCTCTAAGAGTGGTTTCACACCTATGATTGCAGTCATGATTGGAGTCATGTTTATAATCACGGTGATTATGTTGCCTTGCTTTCACACGACGTAAAAGACTTCGCGCAAACTGTGATTACAATCGCCCTTTCTGGAGACGTACCTGTCAATCAAACAAGGAGAGCACTAGTACTACACTGCATGACTGCATTCGAAGCGAAGAGTGCCCCGGTTTATTGGGTGGAAGTGCATGTAAGGTTACGTAAGCTCCGCCTCCCAAATCATGTTTTGGAGGTCAAAGCCGTTCAGACTAAAGACCCGAACAGTGATTTAAGTGAATCATGAATTTGAAAACACCTCCGGACCACACGATTACAGTTTCGCGATTCGTGGTTCCAATTTGTGTTCACAACGGACCAAAAATACCGTGATTAGAGTGAAAAATAATTCCAATCATGATTGCAATCACGCATTTTCTCGTGTGTGAAAATGCTCTAATAGGCACGGAAGGATTGACTTATAATATCATTCAGCCTCTTTTTTTTTATACCATGCATGTATCAACACCGATGCAGGCCCGTTGCACAATATTTTCGAAGGGGGAGGAGGGTGGGAGGGGGGATTAGTTATACCAAACAAAAACGGGACTAAGACCGATTTTGGCCGAGACCAAGACCACTGGTTGAGTCTTGTAAGCGTGTTGGGGTGGGGCGGGGGAGGCGGGGGGGGGGGGGGGGGTGTGTCCTCACCATTACATTTTCCGAGGCAGAGACCAAAGCTCAATGGTTTAGGTGTGTAAGCGGGGAGTGGAGGGGGGGGGGCGGGGGTGGCGCCACCATACATTATTCGAGGGCCGAGACCGATAAATAGTTGACCTTTCTGATTTGTGCTCGTTTTGTGGGGGGTGCGCACTGCACTCCAAACGCACTCACAATTGCCCTACTGGCTAGCCTAGCTGATAGGCATCGTGCTTAGTCTGGGCATGTTCTACCGGCAGTTGTACTAAACCCGCGATATGCCTAGTTTGAGCGTGCAGCGCGAGAGATGCGCCTCCGCGCATCGGGGTTCGAGATCAACACCGGTTTTCCCGTCCTCCATAACGCGATTAGTACTTGCCAGAAAGCTCAGACGCCTATCGGCTAGGAGCTACTCTACTGGCCTGCCATATATTCATAAGCGAGAGGCTGGACCTAACCTAACACTGCATTGTACCAGTTCTATGAGCAGAAATGAAGAGGGTGGCGGCGGGGCACCGAAGCAGAGTAATCTTGATGCACATCTTGTTAGAAACAAAACGATTCTTGTACCTGTATGGTTCTATTTATCGCGGTCCCAAAACTGTAGTAGTCCAAGCATGGATTGTACCCGACATCACATATGGCCAGTAAAAACAAAATGAGTTTTGTTATAATATAGCTCACGGAGCAATCAGAACATGATAAGTTTTTCGTCGTAACAAAATAACTAAAACATCAACAGCAGCATTTCCATACCAAAACAAACACGGTGCTTAGAAAGTCACGCAAGGATTTATTATTATCATTGAAAATATGTCATTTTCTTATTCTTGAATTATATTTAAAAGTAATCTAGGTATCTTTGTAAAATAAGTGATCAGTGATTTCATATTGTGGAAGATTGCAAAAAGCTATTATTTGCATGCAATCTTGGAATTGGCCTGCTACCCTGCCATGTTATCGTTTTAATAATGGACGGACGCGGCGAATTATATAACCAACAAGGTTGCCATTGCAAAATACAAGTATTAACACACATATGATAGGTCATTCGACATTGATACAGGAACACGCACTATAGCCGTCATTTTTTCCTACAAACTTCTTGTCAGATTTCAGACTTTAGTGAAAACTCTGCCTTGAAAACATTTTACTAAACTGAACCGCTACTCACTATGTATTATTGCAAAATAATAGAAGAGTCATAAGAGAAGAATCGAACCCATGATCACAAGGTGGTGGAAGTCAACATCATGACCAATAGGCCTCACGTAAACCACATGATGTTCAGTATGTTCTCATTGAAAATTATAACCCTAAAATACTTACCCAAACCTTAATCCTAGTTATGAATATTCATGAGTAGCCCATGTCGCTGCTTATGAATAATTCATCAGGACAAAAAGTTCGTAGGGGAAACAAATTCGCGAGCAGGAAGGAAGGGGGGTGGGGGGGGTGGCGTGGGTGGGTCTAAGCAATGAGGTAGCAGACACGACACGGATAACTAGTATTATGTTTCGAGTGATAACGTCTGCATACTTGCCAACATTTGAAAGTCAGAAAACTGAACACACCGATTGCGAGGGAGCGAAGCGACCGAGCACGCGGGAGCGGAGCGACCGATGGGGGTTGTCCCCCCTCCCACGGTAGGGAGCTTTTTGCATTTTTGGACTTACAATTGTGCAATCTGGGTGCATACTAGGGCTGTAGTGAAACGGTTACACGACCGGTTAACCAACACCGGCATCGGCAAAAAACGTTTTCATTTTCACGGTTTTCGGTTAACCTGGAAAAAAAATAAATACAAATAAATAAATAAATAAAAAAATAAAAAAAATAACAAAAAATCTATAGATTCGGTCAGAAAATGGAACCCTGCCCAATCTATTGCTAAAGTAAAGTGTATTTACATGTAACAAAATGTTCAAAATAAACAACTGGTAAGAGGATTAATGAATAGATTAAACCTGGTAAGAGCCAAATTTAGAAGAATCATTTGTGATGAGATATCTGAAGGCTTTCATCTTGACAGCGGTTTGTAGACTAACATGGCACTGCCCTGTTGATTACAATTGAAAAAACGGACAGATATCGGATGGTACTTGTATATCCCGAGAAGAAAAAAAAAAAAAATAAAAAAATAAATAAATAAAAAAAAAAAACAAAAATAATAATAATCGATTTTTTTTTTTTTTTTTTTTTTTTTTTTTTTTTTTTTAATCGGAACGTTCCGTTTTTTTATGGCTATAAAAACTTTAAAAACGGGACAATTCCGTTAAAAACGGAACGGTTGGCAAGGTCTGCGTCTGTCGTTCGTTATTGTCATTCAATTTTTTTACTGCTGCCATTAAGCGTTGTTTGTGTTTACAAATAATCAAAAAATCAAGTCTATCTTTGCTTGAAGTCTAATTTATTCATATATAACTATATAATATTGTTTGGAATCGCGATATATAAATTGTAAATGAATAGTTGGTTTGAATTATAGGAACAACAATTATAATAGTTAATGCTGAGATGTAATACATCACACATCATTTATAAGACACTATTTCATTCATGACGCGTCTGCTTGCAAATTATTAAAAAAAACACGTTAATGCCAAAATACAATTTTTATTTTTAAATACATTAATGGGAATTATTGTTAGAAACTGTACGAAATAATAGTGCAAAACAATAATAGGATGCAAAAGGTGTCAAGGAAAAATGGATTATGGATAAATTGGATATTTTGCGTATAACAAATTATTCAGCAGTATTAAAGCAGTTTTATATATTCATATTTGTAATCATACAATCATACAATCTTATTGAACGTATTACAATAAAAAAAAACTAACTATCTTCTATATTTGGAATATACACCGTTTTTCTTTTTAACCATATCTGACATAGTGACATATACATTAAGTTATATACAAGAGACAAAACTACTTCAGACTGACATGTCAGATGTATACACGCGAAGAACATAGAGAATACTCGTACACTGTAACCTAAAATACTAATAATATAATCGATTTATATAGCGCCTAATATGATTGATAATCATCTTCTAAGCGCTCTTTACAATGATAATATTACCCCCCGGTCATAGGATACAATGCAAACCAGCACACAATTGTGTGCACCATCTCCACTCCCTGGGGTAGCATTCCTTCCAAGCGGCTCATGGGCATTGAGAAGATCCTTCACATATAGGCTTTCACCTCCTACCGGGGTCCCACACTTATACACCTGGGTAGATGAGCAGCAATTGTGGATAAATTGTCTTGCTGAAGGACAAAGGCAGTGGGCAGGGTTCGAACTCGGGATCTCATGATCGGAAAGCGCGCGCGCTCTACCAATCTTGCCACACCACATCCACTAATACATAAGCGAGCCATATACAGTTTTAACTATTAGAAGGCTCATGCCGTTTTTACGGTTATTTTAAAATTGATCCTATACTATACATGATAACATCAATTTCAATAAATTGCTAAACAATAAACATTCTTAAAGGGATCTAGTAACTTTGTTCACATGTGAAAAAAGTGTCTGAATGGTTGATACAATGTATAATGTTATTATCTGATATGTCCACTGGGTGTTGTGTAAAACATTTCCAGTTAAATGGGACGTTACATGGCCGAGTAATGAGCAAAAAATCCAAAATGATATTCACGCATTAATTGCACTCACTTTGTACATGGTTTCGACGATCCAGTGGATAATTTATCATCTGAATACTGAATACGATTACAAACAATGTATGAGGGAACCGCTAGAATTCCAATTGGATTTTGAGGATTTGGACAATTTTACTAATTCCCTTTAAGGGCTCCGTTGCAGAAAGAGATACTTGCGATTATATAAGTTACAGTTATTTGTAAGTTAGCAAATTTGCGCGCTATTTCAACAAAATTAGAAAATAAGCGCATTCAGAACACATGATCTGACTTACAGTTGATTGCAACGGGACCTGCACTAGATATATATGCATATCCATTACGATCGTGTCCTCAGGTTTCTTAAAAATTTCATACCGACTCAAATACATATTGTAGAGATTTGTACATTTAGTAGTGTGAAAGTAATGTATAATTTTAAGTTTTTAAAGAATTTCCCATGTACGTCATGTGTAAATTCCAAATTGTTGTAACCATGGTAACAGTACCTAAATGCCATATTGAGATGGCCATTGTTTTCATTCAAACTGTGTGTTTTTATAACACAATGTAATCTGAATCGCTGTACGAGTCTCCAAAAAGAAAAACAAGAAAAAACGAGCCTTATAAAAGTGTCACTAGTGATTATTGGTATCATCAACATAAATAACACTAATAAGCGTCATTGTGTGTACGATTAGTGGCAGGCTCTAGTAATAATTATTATTCCCAGTGGTACCTTGCTCTACAGCAGTCACTTAATAAACGTTGTTGCTTGCGTAAATAAGAGCTCGGTGGAAAATAGAAAGAAATATAGATATAAATACATACGTATATAGTCAGACAAACATTTAAAGAAAACACCTTAAGAAAAACATACCCATCATTTGCAAAAGTTTTAAGACCACCCTTCCAAAATGCAATAATTCAAAGAAAAAAACAAAGGTTAAACATAATTTATTTTTCAGACTTACTTTTATTTTCAACGCATAACCTTTGTATCACACTTGAACTGCTCTTCGACATTGTTTCCATGACTTGAAATGTTAATAGTCTAGGGCCCCGTTGCAATAAGATATACAATCGATTGTAAGTTACGATTGATCGTAAGTCAGAACATTTACGCGTTTCAACCAATCAGATTTGCGCATCTAGAACACGTGATCTGACTTACGATTAATTGCAACTTACAATCGATTGTATCTCTTTCTGCAACGGGGCCCTAGTAATCATTCAATGAGACAAAAGAATGCATTCCAAATTATTGAAATACCCACAAATTCCCAGGTGGTCTTAAACTTTTGCAAATGATGGTAGTTTATACATAAATACAAACATATAATTATATAGATAGATAGATAGATAGATAGATAGATAGATAGATAGATAGATAGATAGATAGATAGATAGATAGATAGATAGATAGACAGACAGACAGACAGATAGATAGATAGATAGATAGATAGATAGATAGATAGATAGATAGAGATATATATATATATCAATATTATGTACATATACATACTAGTTAAAGCCCAAGTCCAGTTTCGGGAAAGTAGCCGAATACATCTTTATTGATCAATATTGTTGAATATGTATTGGAATAGGGCTTGTGTGGTAAAATCCGAACCTAAGCATTGTTAAATACAGAAATATCGGAAGAAATCCAATATCCGCCTGTGAAATTCATAAATCCACCGCCCGTTCAGACCTGTCAGCGCCGCTAGCGCTGGGGGAGATATCGACAAGCTATATAGGGACAAGCACGTATAGCGCGACACCTCGTGTACACCGCGCTGGCGATATCTATCCGGCCCTAGATCAATTTAAAATTTTTCAAATATATCAATTAGTAGACGGTTTCTTGGCAAAATTTGGATAATCCTATATTAGTACAATTATATTCTTTCACATTATTGATAATAAGAGCTTCCATTTCATTTTTTTGAGAGGGGGGCATTTCCAAAACTGGCCTTTACCTTTAAGATATAGAGATTATCCAACAAACCAAATATAGTATACACAAATATAGTCCAAAGACTTATATGTCTCATGAATAAACAATATACAAAGAAAAGCATAATGTATCAGATACATAATTATACTGAATAAACAAACTAAACTCAAACTCAACATTGCAATACCTGTACAACAAATATATACAAAACAAATGTAACGTAAGGCACTAAATTAATGTTACACGTTGTACTAAGAGTACTTGTATAGCCCGGCTGGAATACACCACATGGAAGGGAATATGTGCACGCGAAGTGCATGAATATTGTGGAAGCGTTTCCGATGACCGAGCTAGTAATACATAATCAGCGCCAGTATCGCGATGGGTTTTCAAATTATATAAGTCTTGAAACCAATTTGTATGAGCTTGTTCGTGAAATGGACTTCAGAAATTATTACATTTCATTCATAAGAATATTTTTGTAGGTGGTGGTTCATTTTAAATGGATGTGGTAACACTGTTAAAGGGACTTAGTAACATTGTCCAAATCCTCAAAATAAAATTTGTATTCTAGCGGTTCCCTCATACCTTGTTGTATTCGTATTAACAATAAAATCATGGGACAGGTTTCGGTTTTTCAAATTTCCCTTTCGTTACAAAGATATGTACGATCGAAGTATTCAGATAAGAAAAACTCCGGGCGAGTTTTTCTTATGTGTACAAAGTGAGTGCAGTGAGTTAGTGAATATCACTTTGCAACACGTACCTCAACACGTACTGGAAAACATCGTAGTTTTACGATAACTCATTGCTTTCATGTCACAATACTATATAAGATAATTATATAATATATTTTCCTTCCGTTGATACCATCTAACAGTAAGTTAGCATTGTTATTTTCTATGATCATACATGTACCATAATTCAAAATACCAAAATATTGTTATTGAACTAAAGTCTCTTAAACTATTCTTTCCCCGGAAAACTGTAAAGGAGTTAAAGGATCACCATACTCAATGAGCTATAAACCATGCGTTATAGTCGAGTTTACACTAGGTACTAGACACTATGTTCTATACTAATTGTATACTTTTATATCACATGTTTTTCCTACTCACAACTACACTAGCTGGTCCGCAGTTATAATGAATTGGTATCTGACTATGCTATGCAAGTACAATCATTATGAACTATTTACATGTTTGTGTGTCTTCTATACTCGTTTCGTTATGACTATTGACATAACCTGTAAGGCAATATCAATGTTGTTTGCACTCGTATTTTGTGTATGTCTAAACAGCTGCCGGTCCTATCAGCCTTTTGACCAGCGATTTTGTTTCTGGAACCTGAGTGTCTTGCTGATGTTTAAACTGCACATTTCGTTTGCCCATTTCAAGGCACGCCAATATGAAGTCCAAGAACGCGATCGACCTTTCCTCATCTTCCTCGTGGCTGTCGGTCGTGAAGTTTTCGAAGAGCATAATCTGATCCTTGGAGATATTTGTATGTATGGACAGGTTATCTCTGATTTGCTGGGCGCGAGCGGATAGGCTCTCCTTGTGAGTGACAACAATCATGATGTCGCGACCTACGTCAGAAACAAAATATTCCGTTGTCCATTAAATTCGCACAAGGTATACTATGTGTAATAATATTAAGATAAACATCCTACTACTACTGGTAGTAATAAAAATAATAATAATACTAATGATAATAATAATTGTTATAATAATAATAAATAGTACTACTTCTAACAATGAGTATAATACAAACAATATTACTAATATTAATACTAGTAATACATTAATTATAATGATACAAAATCATATTATACAGCGCCTTTTATGATTGATAGCCCGATTGCATGTTTAGCTCGGACGCACACATTGGCGTATTATTTCAATTTAATTTCAATTTCAATTTATTCTTGCTTCCAACAAAACATTACAAATGAATAATGATAATTTGCACAAAATAGGGATATACATATTGGAAACATTATACACACTACCAGTGGCAAAGCTACGTGTATGTTTGTGTGAGAGTGTACGACTTATGCCCCAACCCACCTAATTCAGTCAGCTTACGCTACGCCGCTGATGTAAGTGATTATTATAGGATCTCTTGGTCAATTTTGTAAGTTGGCCACACGAATTCATTTTGTGTGCATTCAATTTCGCCGATTTTGTCCCCGCAGCTGTAATGTGCAGTTCAAATTCGTTTTTAGCATTCGAATTCAAATAACAATCATTCGAAAACATTTAATTTCTCCATTTAAAACGTGTTTCTAATTCGTAAAATTGTCATTCAATTTAAAGCGAGAAATTTTGCGATTACGCAATACCGCCTTCCATGAAATCCGTCGGCGAAATTGAATGACACGCTTATCAAAACGAATGAGAAGCTTACGAGATTGGCCGAGAAAACCTATATTTTCAAAGTGATGTACACTGAATTTCGACTTCATCATCTTTACAACTCGTAGAAATCACAGATGTATAGTTCTTTTTATACACACCATAATACTTGTTGACTTCTCCGCTAAAAGCTTTAACGAAGTTCGCAATGATGCTTGACATATTCTCAGGAGCGTTTCTGTAAAATCAAACAAACAAACAATTCTTATGGTCATAATCAGTGTTGTTTCTTTAAGTATTGAGTAAAAAATTACCAAATGTACAGTCATCTTTTGTTTTTCTTCTTGTATACAATATGCACATGGATAATGATGTTTATGTTCGACGTGTATGTGTTTGCCGGCGCGTGTGTGCGTTTGTATAAACCCGTTTGTAAAGACATTCAGTATGCAGAATTGGAATTGGAATTGGAATTGGAAATGGCGGGAGGGGGGTGGGGGTGCATTAATTATTAAAGCACATGCATGCACTAATTTTTCTCCGGCATTGTCCGGGAGGCTGAGGTAATTTCATGAAAAAAAATCCTTCACGTTTTTCACATGACAATACTGTTTTATAACTTCCCCAACATTATGTTTCCCTTAAAAATGCATTAGAGGAGGAACAGTTTGGCATACAGCTTGTCCCCCAAACAAATTACAACGGCACTTTCCGCAACGATAACTTTAAAGATATTAGATCAATCAAAATTATATTTCAGGGTATGAAACTATAATTTATTACCTACATCTTGCAGAAAATCCTATTCGATTTGCTTCAGTGGTCATGGAGAATGAGGATCTTTTGTCAATCACGTCAGATGTCCCTTCCCTCCAGATTTTATTAGGAGACGTGTTGTCCATTGACAACGCGACTTTCTGCAGCGATCATTTTAAAATAGTAAATAAATCAGAATAATATTTCAGGGTATGAAACTATAACTTATTACCTACATCTTGCAGAAAACCCTATTCGATTTGCTTCAGGGGTCATGGAGAATGAGGATCTTTTGTCAATCATGTCATGTGTCCATTTTCGTTCATAACGCGTGAACAAGTCCATTTTCATTCATAACGCGTGAACATAACGAAAATGGACACATGACATGATTGACAAAATATCCTCATTCTCCATGACCACTGAAGCAAATCGAATAGGGTTTTCGGCAAGATGTAGGTAATAAATTATAGTTTCATACCCTGAAATATTATTCTGATTGATTTAATATTTTTAAAGTTATCGTTGCAGAAAGTTGTCAATGGACAACACGTCTCCTTACAAAATCTGGAGGGAAGGGACATGATTGACAAAAGATCCTCATTCTCCATGATCACTGAAGCAAATCGAATAGGTTTTCTGCAAGATGTAGGTAATAAGTTATAATTTCATACCCTGAAATATCATTCTGATTGATCCAATATCTTTAAAGTTATGGTTGCAGAAAGTCCCGTTGTCAATGGACAACACGTCTCCTTACAAAATCTGGAGGGAAGGGACATCTGACATGATTGACAAAGTATCCTAATTCTCCATGACCACTGAAGAAAATCGAATAGGGTTTTCTGCAATACGTAGGTAATAAGTTATAGTTTTATACCCTGAAATTTCATTCTGATTGATCTAATATATTTAAAGTTATCGTTGCGGAAAGTGCCGTTGTAATTCTTTTTGGGACAAGCTGTACTCGACTTTCTCGGATTCCTCGCATGGTGTTGTGCGAAGGTTACGGTCTGGAGCACGCCGTCAGCTCTAATTTCGTTTCAGACCGTAAACTATCACAAATCCAAATTGCATGGGCGTCGTTTACGTAATAATTATAGTGAGTACGTATTTGCCATGTCACACTAGCCGCTGCAGCGGCTACAGCTAGAGATGCTACAGATGTGCATCGTTATATACCTTTCCAATATATTGAAGCGACTTGAAGTAAACTAATTTTCTCATTAAATATTCAGGAAGTCAATGCAAAATCCCACCCAGGGGATTACCGTTTACTTACTTTTGTGAATTGCTTCATTATTAAATACAAATCGACAAATCTTAATCTTGAAATAATCCTCCTTGTGGGATATTTGTTTGATTTTGTTACAGATAATAAAGGCATGTGCACGAGTCCGTACTTTTCTTGCAGGAGGGTCCATGCATGAGCGTAACTGAAAAGGACGAGGAGAGTGTGAAATGGTAGAAAGCAGTAAATGCGGTAATAAACTAATCGTTTAAATACAAAATTATGCTGGAAAAAACATCTTTGCGAAATAAATCCTATCATTATACATGAACAGATTTATAAGTTACCTCATGTTGCAAACCAGGACGGGTACGTGTATTTGTAGTCCATTTTTGATCTCTGATTGGGTATCCTGTCCCCGCTTTCCTCCTGAAAACGTAAAACAAAACAGCTGCCTCAGATTACACCAAACATAACAAAACTGATGTTTTTTCTGTCACAACATAATAATCTTCCTTAATGTCAAGTTACGATATTAATTTCATTTCAATGGTGATCAGTGGCCTACGGGGGCATGGGGGGCACGTGTCCGTTACTAGAAACACATTTAAGAAAATAAATACTATAGTGTGCCTCCGATAATCACCGGATTGATCAAGTAACGCCACTGAGTAGATCGAGCTGTTGAATTATATAAAACAATGATCAAAACGAAAAAGGTGAACTTATTGATTATAAGTCGACTTTGTAAGATGTCGATCGACATTGTAACGGTGGCACCATAGAAGAAAATTTTTCTAAAATATCCTCGGCGTTCCAAATACTCAACAAATCTGGATAACCTAGGGTTACTTGAAAACACAATTTAAAATGGTTCTTGAAAGAACCTTAGATAAGAAATTGTTCTTAGAAGAACCCAGGGGTACCACGTACAGGACAAACCTGATGAACCTTTAACAGTTCTTGAAATAACCATATAGGATGATTCCACCATGAACCCATTAAAGTGATAGTTGAGTGTTGGTATAGAGGGCGCTACACAAAATACATTTCTTTTGTGAGATAATGAAAAACTGAGTGTAAAATTTGAAGCAGCAGGGACAATTTTAATGACTGAATGAACTTTATTTGATCGAAATCGGTTTAGAAATGGATAAAATATCCATTAACATAACCATTTGTAATATTATTGTGGGGCTCCACAATTATTAGATCATTTTGAACCAGCCGTATTTTCCTTAAATGTTTCCTCTTTTTAACAATTTACATCAGAGGTTTTTAAATATTTGTTGATTATCTTTCTATCTAATCACTATTTCAACGAAACATCACATGCACAATATTTCTTTTTAAATTGTTGAAACCGATTAGTGTTTTGAGAACGCCCTTGTTTTAACGGCTCTTTTTGAATGATGACAGGAGTTTTACTTAGTCATTCGTAAGGTGTGATTCCTTTCGAGCATGGAGGAGTTAGAACTATTAGTTTGTAATGTAATGGTGCAGGATTTGGTAACATAAATTCAGTTTGATCAAAACTGTACTCTCTTTAATACCAGAACTCAACTATCCCTTTAAGAAAGGTTCATTTGGGAGCCTTTTAGGGTTATTAATACAGGACCAGGGTTAGAATCCAAGTAAAATTTCTACCTTGCATCATTTCTCATAAACCTCTCCAAAAGTTGCCGATACCTTTTGCATCATCAATTATTGTCCATGTTGATTTGCGTTACCATAATTATATAAAGTAAGTGTAAACTTAAACTCTGTTCTTGTAACAATTGCAACTTGATTGGATATTGATCTATTTAGAAGACACACTCAATTGAACAGTCATAACGCCTGGAATCGTGGTCCAGTTCGTGATCAATGTCGGTAAAGAGCAGGAAAAGAATAACATGGTAAGAAACACAACATAACCAAAGAGGAGGGTAGAGAGAAAAGGGAATAGAGAGAAAAACACGATACCCTACGATATTCGGAATATGTTTATTGTATTAATAAACCAATTTAATGCATTTTAAATGGTTCCACGACATAGAGTAGGTGTGCTAATTCTTTTTCGTCGAATGGTGTGATATTACAGTTACTCTCCGTTTAATGGGGTAGTGTTTTACAAGGGATAGTTTACCCATTTAACAGGAGTACCCCTTTAAAAGGTGGATATTTCCTAGAGAAACATAAGAAATGCTTTATCGAATCCTACCGGTTTAACAGGAATACCCCTTTAAATGTTACCCCATTAAAGGGTACCACCACCCAAAAGTAATATTCTTATTAAAGAAAGGTAACATCTTCAGTATTCCATTCCAAGCACTTGTTCACCAAAATATGTTTCCAGAAAAAAAAAATAATTGAAAAACGCCTCACCATTCTAAAGCATGCGTTCATGCGGTCTGAATTGCGAAGGCTGATGTGTGCAGAGCGAACGAATCGCCCGGGATTCTATTGAAACGTACGCGTGAATCGCATTGACGCACTAGCAAATGTTTGGCCCGTATGGAACCAGGAAATAGCAGTGGTTCCGTAAGTGATGGACATTAATTGCTTTGTTTATGAACTACACAACCCTTTGCAAAACGTTGGGTATCTATTTGATATCACAAAACGGTACGAAAACATATAATAGTGTGTTGTTCTTTGCCTGGTGGTCCCCTTTAAGCGGAGACTACTGTATCAGGGAATATACTTACGTATCTGCGCCATGAGGCCACTGGCCTGGTTTGGTTCATAGTCCCTCATACCCTTATTGTCAAGGACGTTGATGTGATCAGTAACTGCGAATCGTTCTCGAAACTTTGTTTGTGATCCTTGACTGGTAGTGGCAGTTTCATCCGTCTGAGTTGAAAATTTGCCTTGATGATTGTAGATACAAATTAACCAAACACATCAGCATTAGAGTATTGTTTTATTACCAACAAGATTACAAATGATAGGTTAACAATATTTTACGACACAAGTAGGGTACATGTTTAAAATAAACGTATCTTAGCTGTATTGATATTACAATCACATGTATGTAGTTTATCCTTCGTAGAAATATAGAGATCCACTTCAAGGCGATGCTTGTAAATTGTGGAAGTAATGTAGTAATCAGACTTCAAATATATTACATTGTATAACATGTGCCCACAACACTTATTTCCAACATAAGTACATTTTCCAGCAATCTATAATAGAACTTGTGTATTAAAGTGTAAGTGTGACAAGGCCTTTAGGGGTCCTATTTCCGACCAAATATTGTAACCATGGTAACCTGTGAACACACAATTGATGAATTACATACTATACAGTGTGATCATATTATTTTGTTTACAAAGCTCAGCCATCTTCCCTTACTCCTATGCAAAATGAAACAAAGGTGGATCTATTAAAAATGATTTGTATTTATCATGTTGATTTGATTCGATTTGATTTGATTTGAATTTATTTATACTAGTGATATATTCCTATAAAGAATCAAATTCAAATATGACAACCATCGTTTCCCCTATATGAACATAATATGTCGTTCGAATTCCATTGTCTTTATTAGCCAAACGTAAATACGCATGTGGTAATTTATTTGTGTTTTTGCCTCTCTCCTTCCCCATTCTGCTTGGATATTGTTGACATCACAGTTGTAAAAAGTGTGCTCTCTGGAAGAAATCATTTTCAATGTGCAATTTTCTATCAACCTCTTACATAACGTGTCTAATCGAGATAGGTACTAAATATGATCGCACCCTTTTCTTACCGTTGTATGAGAACAGAAGGGAGTTGACAAAAGCAGATTTTCCAACTCCGATCGCACCAAACAATCCGATATTTAGAGCTGCGATATTCAATTCTGCAGTTTCAGGCGTGTAATCCCGAATCGTGTTTCGTTTAATGCTTATTTGAGTTAGCGGCACTTGTTCTGCAACAAACCACAATAATATAGTTATCTTAATAACAATTTATCTGTACAAAATTTAGAATATTTTCATGAATTAACATGAAGTCATGATTATTATCTAATCGAGGAAAAGAGTCAACAGATCTTGGTATTATTATTTAAGCAGTACGACTTATACTTATATTATTACAAATAGCGGGCTAATCAACACTCAAATATACTATTAGCAAACTATACACAATGTTTTTATGTTATAAGCATATGGAGTGTAAACTCATACATGCTAGGACTCTGTTGGTAATTATATTAATAATCGATTCCCTTTAATAATTATAATGTCTCATGAACATATTATTACAAAAAAAAAGCATTACAGAATGACCGTAATCATGGAGACCACATACACTGAAAACGTTCGGAAATAGTAAGTTATACTCTGTTAATAGCTCGTATTTCACAACATTTAATTCAAAACTAGTTCGTAAAATATCAAATGTCTATGTCTTGTATTGCATATTATTTGCAATTTAGTCTTTAAAGTGTGATATAAGCTTACCTTCATTGTCATTTCCAATGGCGGTGAAACCTAAATACGTATGTGAAATGAAAACGTTTGAGTTAAATAGAGCAGCGAATATCACCAACTTTCCTGCTTGTAGCAAAGGCACAATTAATTATTGTTATTTTCTAGTTTAATTATCTAGTACATGTAACTTTTATAAATCAACGCACTTATATTCCTTGATTTTTTTTTCAAGTTCAGAAACAATAAAACATGTGTGAGTAAATTAAAAGCAATTGATTGCTGGCATCCTCACTATAATGTATAATAAGGAATTAATCAAGGCCTACATGTAACTGTGATTGGATTGTGATTGGAATTAACGTTTAAAACAGTAATAATATTAAGTGGCTATTACTTTGATTGGTTGTTTTATTGTAATACTAATATTTAGTTATCTTGTGAATTTTTCTTACTGTATAGGACTTGTTTATGTTTAGCGTTATAGTTATTATGATGTATTGCTTTGTATTTGACATGAGATTGGCAATCAATTACACGCCGTACTTATACAACGTTATATCGAATATAAAGACATTGATTAATTTAACATTCAGAATTGGCCTTAACAAACTGTTATTATAATTAGTATTATAATTGTTTGCGCTTTTATTTTGTCGAATGTATCATTACCTCTTAAGAATGTAGGTTTCCATTTCCCAGTTCTCAACAGCACGACGACACGATACCCTACGATATTCTGAATATGTTTGCTGTATTAATAAACCAATTTAATGCATTTTAAATGGTTCCACGACATAGAGTTACTGTAGGTGTGCTACTTATTTTTCGTCGAATGGTGTGATATTACAGTTACTCTCCGCTTAATGGGGTAGTGTTTTACAAGGGATAGTTTACCCATTTAACAGGAGTACCCCTTTAAAAGGTGGATATTTCCTAGAGAAACATAAGAAATGCTTTGTCGAAACCTACCGGTTTAACAGGAATACCCCTTTAAATGTTACCCCATTAAAGGGTACCACCACCCAAAAGTAATATTCTTATTAAAGAAAGGTAACATCTTCAGTATTCCATTCCAAGAACTAGTTTACCAAAATATGTAGTATGTAATACTAATATTTAGTTATCTTGTGAATTTTTCTTATTGTATGATCTGTGTAAAGCCTTATAGGACTTGTTTATGTTTAGCGTTATAGTTACTATGATGTATTGCTTTGTATTTGACATGAGATTGGCAATCAATTACACGCCGTACTTATACAACGTTATATCGAATATAAAGACATTGATTAATTTAACATTTAGAATTGGCCTTAACAAACTGTTATTATAATTAGTATTATAATTGTTTGCGCTTTTATTTTGTCGAATGTATCATTACCTCTTAAGAATGTAGGTTTCCATTTCCCAGTTCTCAACAGCACGACGACAACAATGATTACCAGTAGGAGCAGGATGACGATGACAGAGACGGCAACGGTGGCCGCTTGTCCGGATGATGACCGAGGAGGAGCTGTCATAGAATACAAGCCCAAACACTTATATTACATCAGTCAGTACACATTGCATAGTCACATTAGTGGCATAGCTTGTCAGACTGAATTTACGGGGGGGGGGGGGGGGCACGCACCTCATGTATTGCTTGCACAGATTTCCCCTTATGTTTTGTTGGAGAGGGCTTCACTAGATAGGGGCTCCTTTACTGAAATCAATTATCCCAACTTCAGCAATGTTATTAGAACGTTTTTTTTGTTTATTGACATGATGTTGGGTTTAGATTTTGTCAAATGTCAACGAAATTTGGTCGGAAATCGTCTCGTCCGCCTGTCATCATCATTATTTTGCCAAAGTGTATTCTGTGACAAAAACGCAAATCGATCAAAAGTATGCCCATTAACAATGTGTACTCAGCACATGAAGGATTTGCTAATTGGGAAAAGGAGCATTAGCCCCCCCCCCCCCCCCCCCCCCAACAAAAATAAAAATAATAAACATCTACCACATACACTGGAGAAAACTAAACAGAATTGCCATATGACAATGTATATTCCATACAAATTCAATTTCGTCATCGTTGTTATCATCGTCCTTTCTCATGATTATCATCATCTTCGCCATCGTTATCTTAATCATGTCTCTGCTCAATGTATATGTATTGACCTACGTCGACTTTATTTAATTATAATTATCAGAAATATATACAATAAATCTAAAACATGAATTAACAATAATCATTACATATTCGTTATTGTTACCTTTACCAAATTTGATTAACAGAGAATAGTTTGCCGTGCCGTTGTCCGCCAAGCCTCATATAACATACATGGAATATAGGCTATAACAGATACATGAAATACATGATGAATACAATTACATTATCATCAGTACATAGGCCTAATCGTTATCAACAACGTACCTTTAACAATTTGTATGACCACGGTATGATTTGCCGTGCCATTGACCGCCAGGCCAGATGCTACACACGTGAAATTATTTCCTTTGGTGATTTCATTCGTCTGCAATCTCAACGTCCGAGTCGTGTCGGATTCCCCATCGTGGTCCCGAACGTCGAGGGTCGTGCCACCCAGGGTGTCGTTACCAGATGTGCCTTTGAAAATAATATGTCGCACTAACTTTCATTAAATACACAAAGTCATTAGCAATGTTCTCATGATCAAAATATTCACTATCAACACGTTTCCACGGTTACGTTCAACAATATGTATGACTTCGGCATGCTTTGCCGTACCATCGACCGCCCTGTCACATGTTGCACGCGTGAAATTATCTCAATTACCCTAATATACCGGGCATGTGCACGGGAACAATGGTTGAGAGTCCGTCTCATGCACGGGAGGATGTGGGTTCGAACCCCGACAGGGTCATACTAAAGACAAGTATAACAATATTACCTACTGAATTCAAACCAGCCGCCCGACAAAAACATGACAGAGCTAGGTGATAATGTAATTAATGCTCGTTAATATGCAAGGCCCGCTGGTAGATCAGTGTCGGTTACAAAAGCTTTATCATTGTTATTATTATAAGTAGTAGTAGTATAACTGTTATTACTATTTTTCATGTTATGTTCGATGGTCAATTCTTTGTACATATTTCGTATTATTATTATATCTATTATGTCACATCTTTAAAAAACACCAATGACGTAAGCATAAAGCATATTTATATATTACCAGCGCAATACAATTCAGCACATTTTTCCCAGTACAGTTTCATTATTGACATACAAAATGATTTTTGGTTTGAAAACGCTCATGCCACTTTTGGTAAAAATCAAAATTTTTATTGAAGCGTAATGCTAGCTAAAAAAAACCATTGCATGCATATTCTAGTCTGGGCCATTTTTCCCCTTTAAGAAGTGCTAACAATAAGCACATGTCTTCATTTTTTACAGGGGAAAACCAAATGAATATTGTTGGCAACATGTAGTTTTCAGCATGAAATGGGAGGGAATTATCATTTTCACACTTGCATACGGGAATGTTACGGTTCCTTAATTAATTCTATAAGGATTGCACAATTGTATGATTATGGGCCTATATTCATGAAAGTCCGCTTGCTTAAGTTCCTTGCTAAGTCTATTTTGGATGACGTTGCTAAGAATTACACACCATATTTTTTAGTTGCTAACTAAGGTTAATTTAGAGGGTACCTAGGGCTTACCGAGTTAACCCTAGTTTGGGACTAGGAAAACTGTTTGTTGCTCAATGAACTGCGCATTTAAAATACACTTAGCAAGGAACTAAGCTAGCGGGGTTGTATGAATATGGGGTCAGGTTACTAGACATACTTGCAATCCACACCACGTTGACTGTTGGTTTGGCGCCCTTCACTGTACACACGATGTCAACATAGTCTTCAGAACGTGATACTTCGAGTATACACAGATCCTGGTCAGCACTTTCAACACAGTCCTCGATTTGGACGAATGGATCTTCAGCGCGAGCTAGATATGTAATTGAGGAACAATTTATACAAAATATTATGCAAAGTAATAATACATTTAACAAAAAATAACCGACACTTCTGCACTATTATGCCACAAACAGACAACTATACATGTATTAAGTCATAACGAACCGTCATTTATTTTATATTCAAAAGTGTACAGACGATCTTTTACAGGATTAGCTTTAATAATTTAGTTTGCCAATGCTAACATCCCTTTTCTTTTAAGCCTCTGAGTGTCATGGCCGACTATATATAGCCTCTTGTTAAAATACACATATAATCAGATCCATTGATCGCCTAACACTGACATTCTAATATTCAACCTATTTGTGATATATTATTTATGTCCAAATATAAGGCAATTTTTACCTGAAAAGTAGCAATTTTGCTCGGATAGACAGGACTGGTCTTTTTAAAATCTAATGTTGACGGTTGTTATACTATCGCGTCCTATACAACCTCATTACCCGCATTATCCCCATAGACTACATTCTAGACCAGGGTGCCAACACCCATACTTAATACCCCTGCCTTATATGTTGAGTTAAAACACATTCAAACTAGCCTGGTAAAACGATTGTTTGCCGATAACGTATACATTACCGTTGACTGTTAAATCGGTAGAGTTCTTCAATTCGTCGCCGCTATCAACCTGCACGACGCAGGTGTATGTGGCCTCGTCCGAAACCTCCAGCCTCCATATTACCAATGCGAAGTTTTCGCTCCACCCATACCGGTCACCGCCCAGGGCGTTGTATATTCCGTCTGCATAGGTCAGGACGGTCTGTAGACTGGTCCCAGTGCCAGTCTGCATCTGCCTGTTCCAAATAACGCGTTTTGCTGTGGCACTGAAGTCACATGGTAACGCCACTGTCTGTCCTTTCCACTCCGTTTTATTGGGTAAGGTGTTGACGATATTCACGACCGGATCTTGAAGAATAGGATACATTGTTAGGATAGAATGTTCACGATCGTTAGCGTGAAGTATCCGTATTTGAAGACCAATGAGGATTTAGTCTCCGAATTCGGATACTCTTGACTACGGTCGACAGCATCTACAGACGCCATACAAAGTCAATCTAAAATATCTCTATGATAAGGGGGACATTTGAATAATTAAAGGGTACCACCACCCAAAAATAATATTCTTATTAAAGAAAGGTAACATCTTGAGTATTCCATTCCATCAACAAGTTCACAAAAATATGTTTCCAGAAAAACAAATATAATTGGAAAACGCATCAACATTCTAAAGCATACGTTCATGCCGTCTGAATTGCGAAGACTAATGTGTGCAGAGCGAACGAATCGCCCGGGAATCTATTGTCTACAAACATACGCGCGAAAAGCATTGGCGCACTCGCAAATGGTTGGCCCGTATGGAACCAGGAAAGAGTAGTGGTTCCGTAAGTGGTGGAAATGAATTGCTTTGTTTATGAATTACACAACCCTTTGCAAAATGTTGGGTATCTATTTGATATATCACAAAAGGGTACCAAAACATATAATAATGTGTTGTTCTTTGCCTGGTGGTCCCCTTTAAAACCATTGCCATGAGCCAAACAATACGATACAAGAGAAGTGTGAAATCTGCATGTGATTTGGGGTGAATTTTCCCACAAAGTTAGTGGATCACTTTAATGATTAAAAAGGTGCTATCAAAAAGTCGATACGTTTTGACAAGAGTTGCTTGCCCATCCTCCAACCACGAGATATTGATGTTATAATATGCTAAAGTAGTGAGTAATGATGACAACAAATATTGTCCTTCTTTTATAATGGTTTACTTAAAACGTCGCATAAATTAATTGCCTAGTTGAAATGCCTCGTTTAAAACGCTGATCTTGATAGTATATGGGTCGTTTTACTCACCAAGAACCCTAAGATCGGTGTGGTTGTTGATCAGGAATGCGTTTTCGTTCGACACTCTGCAGATGTATCGGCCGGTGTCTTCGAGGGTTGGTTCAGTGAAAACCAACGAGAAGTCATTGTACTCAACAATGCCGACGGTGCGTGTGACCTGGTTGATATCATGCGTCCCTTGGTCCACACCCGTTCCGGAACTCTTCTTGTTGTACCACGACACAAGTATCTCGGCCGTTGAAGCGGTTTCCCCTGAACACACACAACACAAATATCAAATTGAATACGATGATGGGGAAGCAACTCTTAAGAACAATATTACGCAGTTCCTTTTTGTAAGTATATATATACTGTAGATTAACCTACTCTTCTGGTTGTACCGCGACCACGAGTCAAGTATCTCGGCCGTAGAAGCGGTTTCCCGTGAACACACACAACACAAATATCATATTGGATACGATGATGGGGAAGCAACTCTTAAAGGGATCTAGTAACTTTGCAAAAAGTGGTGGATACAATGTATATTGGTGTTATCTAATATGTCCACTGGGTGTTGTATGAAAGTATGAAGTTAAATGGACTTTATATGGCCGAGTAATGAGCAAAAATGCGAAGCGACATTCACTAACTCATTGCACTCACTTTGTACACGTTTCTGACGATCCATTGGATATTTTGACATCTGAACACTTCAATCGTAAATATCCTTTTAACGAAAGGGAATTTTTAAAAACCGAATCCTGTCCCATGCTTTTTTTTGTTAATAAGAATACAACAAGGTATGAGGGAACCGCTATAATTTCAATTGGATTTTCAAGATTTGGACAATTATGTTACTAAGGCCCTTTATGAACAATATTACGCGGTTCCTTTGTGTATATTATATACTGCAGATTAACAGACTCTTCTTGTTGTACCACGACACAAGTATCTCGGAAGTTGAAGCGGTTTCCCCTGATCACACACAACAAAAATATCATGAACACGATGATGGGGAAGCAACTCTTAAGAACAATATTACGCAGTTCCTTTTTGTATGTATACTGCAGATTAACAGACTCTTCTTGTTGTACCCCGACACAAGTATCTCAGCCGTTGAAGCGGTTTCCCCTGAAAACACACAACACAAAATATCATGAATACGATGATGAGGAAGCAACTCTTAAGAACAATATTACACAGTTCCTTGTTGTATGTATACTGCAGATTAACAGACTCTTCTGGTTGTACCACGACACAAGTATCTCGGCCATTGAAGCGGTTTCCCCTGAACACAAACAACAATTATCATGAATACAAAAAGGGAGGCAACTTCTACACAATTATTATGCAGTTCCCTTTCAGAGGTCTACTATAGATTAACATACTGATTAACGTACACATCATGTTGGTCGTGTCATAATGCCAGCCATTGCCTTGTGCTCATATGTGACTGCGTAAAAAAGGAGCACTATGTAAAACATATCGTCACGTTACTTAAAGGACCTAAAGAATACAACGTATTTTGACACTTATTCCATAGTTGATGACTTGAAACATAGGTCTGCAGAAAAAAAATCCATTACAATAAACACAGTAGTGCTTTAAGACTAGTTTTCTGATGCCAAATCTCACTTAGCAGCCAGTTTACGCCCCACCAACATTTAGGGTCCGGAATCGGCAGCGTGATCGACATTTGATTGGCAATTCATTGGCTTACGTCATGACGCGTCATCTACAGAATTTAGTTCATTAGTCCGTTCTTTAGATGACGTCACATTTTGGCGATTTAAAAGGGGCGTTCCCAGGACAATTAGATATTTACTAATTACCCCCAAAATTGATTGATTTCATGAGAAATGACTGCCAAATTCTTTTTCTTCGGGAAAATTGCATAATAGAGAACCGAATTGTAAGAAATAGGCCATCTAGACGCTGTAGTTCCTTTAAGGGTTTCCATCTAAGGTTGATTAAACTCGCGAAAACATATGGGCGTATAATTATGTATACGGGGACAAAGGCGGCGGACCTGTTTGAACGAATACCGTAGATTTTCCCATTGTCATGTCAGCTAAAGAAATCGTCAATTCGTTTTGTATGGAACTATATTGCATAATTTCATCCCATAACATCCTCATTTTGCAGCCTGAATAAAGTCATGACTATGACAAATTGCAGGGTATACTTTGCTCAGGTACCTGTCCTCACACGCTTATGCCGCTGTCATGATACGTAACTCGTCATTGGTTCTGTCTTCCTTGGTACACTACCGTACTTTACATGGATTCCCTCTAACACGACTATACTATCCTAGCCATAAAGTACATGTTTTTTTTACAAACATACCATGTACAATGAATAATTTACATGTCTTCCAGTAGACGGCAATCGGTTTTCATCGGGGTTGAGAAGGTTAGTTCGGCATTCATTTGCTCTATAACTCCTTGAGTTCCAATGCTGTATATTTGCTCCATACAATATACAAACATACCACAGACATGATAGAGCTGTATTAAAGATTTCTTGTACTCAAAATGGCGATAATGTCATAGCCAGAATGAAGTAATATCTCCCCCTTTTATCAGCATAACATGTAAAATATTTGCTTTACCTCTCATCCAGTAGACTGCAATCGGTTTTCCTCGGGTCTCGCAGGTCAGTTTGGCATTGGTCTGTCCGAGCCAGAAGGTAGCGATTGGGATTGTCCACACCACACCATCAGGTACTTGGGAAACCACGAAACCTACATGGCGAAAACAAACGATCATACAAACGTGGTATTATCAATATCAAGTGAGGTAAACGAACTTGAGCAAAGAAAAACACGCAGGCTTTTAAAGGAATTGATAACCTGGGCCCATATTCATAAGAAAACACGCTTAGCTTTATTAAATAAGTTCCATGCTTAATTGCTTATTCTCTTTTGGATGACGTGGCAAAGAATAAAACACATGATTTTTTAAATACTCACTAGGGTCAACTTAGTTGGTTCCTAATGATTACCCAGTTAACTGTAGTCTAGTTGGGAACTAGCAAAGACCGTTTCATGCTCATTCACATGTACCATTTGAAATACACTCACCGTGGAACTAAGGGGCCTTATTCCAAACATTTAAATAAGATTTGGATAGAGCTTTTTCTGGAAATCCATCTCCGACATGGACAGACAACTCAAATAATATAATGACTTTTTTAAAGTCATTATACGATTTGAGAGGAGTAAAGTGCAGTTTTGTACACTAAATATCTATTTTGGGTGGGGTTTTCCAATATGTTTTATAATCCAAAATGGCCCTGGACCCACCCACCCACCCACTTCCAAATCTTATTTGGATGGTTTGATTTGTTTTAACTTTGCAAGGCCCCTAAGCTAGCGTGGTTTATGAATAATATGGAACCCGATATCGCGCCCTTAACCCTCTTATCGACACGGTTGAATTAAGTCAAATTACTCTTCGAATCAGCCCTACCGGTAATAATACAGTGCGTCACAATGTGAACGCACTGTAGTTCACATTGTGGACCACAGTGTGAACAATCTGTGTAGACCGTGTTCAATTGGAGCGTGATTACAGTGTGAACACTTATCACTCTGTGAACACACATTAAACTTTCTGAGATACAAAATGTGAGCGCACTATTTTTACACACTGTGAACGCAGGCAATTTTCACACTGTGGCGACAGTGCGCTCACAGTGTGTTCACAGTGTTTTCACAGTGTGAGTTGGTTTACACACTGTTTAAACGATCCAATATAATGTTAACGCTATGGACCAGACTGTGCCAATGTGAACAAAGAAAATACTAGAGCAAATACATTCTTGATTTTTGTACGGCACTCAGAGGGGTCATGGCGGGATTTCCGTGAAACACTTTTTAAGGTAAACAGGTATAAGAATTAGCGTGTTCCGGAAAGTAACGACATTTAGAACGCTTTGTGGCTCAGTTACAGGTCTGTATAATCTTTCCGAAAGCTTCTGGTTCGATTCCCGGTTTAACCTATTTCCTGTGCTAACTTTACTTTCATTTAGTAACTTTGGTCAGTATTAATTTTGATTTATTGTATAAGTTGACATACACACTACAATTATACATACAACGACTGGCCATATCGCATGCGTATCAGATACATTATTATAATTTCTAAACAGATTTTATTATTTTTTTGTATTATTTTTTTTATTTATTCTCCACTCATGGGATGGATTGCCCTTGTCAGCTACAAGCTGTTTTTAAAAGGTGTGAATTGGAGAGTTGATGGAGAGCACGATGCTCGGGTAAAAGTCCACATCTATACCCCTCCCCCCATCCCCCATCCCTCTGGAAGATCCACACGTATACCCGCGCTTGATTATTATGCAAACAACCCATATGATTATGCCTTATCTTTTAAACTTTAACCTAAACATATCAAGTATTTACATTTAGAGGTATTTTGTACTTTTGGCTGTCGTCCAAGTACACCATATGCCACCATCGCTATTGTATTATATTCATATGCCTGATATAAATACACTGTAGAGTGCAAAGGTAGCGACAAGGAACTAATCATCATGGGCAATAAAATAACGATTATTGTTAGTGTCAGAGTCATTAACAACTTCGGGCTGGGGACAAAAAGTGGAGGCGTGGGCGCACAGTTGGGAATTGCCCTTTCCAGGGTACGGTTTAAATTATTGAGATATTTTGGTAATATTTTGGTAATTTTGGTAACTTTCTTGACAGGGCCCCGTTGCAGAAAGAGATACAATCGATTTTAAGTTACAATTAATTTTAAGTGAGATCATGATACTAAATACTCAAATATGATTAGTTAGAATTCAACATTTTCTGACTTACAATTAATTTTTCCTTACAATCGATTATATCTCTTTCTGCAACGAGGCCCACCTGTTTAAGAGCTTTACCATAATCAGGTATCAGTTTCGAAGATTGGTTAATTGGCCGTCTGTGATAGTATTAGGAATTCATATTTATATCAAACAAGGGGAAAAGTAAAATATCGATTTGCTTATTCCAGACTAGAACAGAACGTAAGAACATCTGTAAACAACTATCCTCATATCATAAGAAGGACAATCATATATGTTTATTTTTACGGGGGGGGGGGGGGGGGTGGGGGAGAGGGGGGGGGTGGGGTCCTACCCAACTTTGCACTCTGATCTGTACGAGGTTTCGTTCACCATGTGATCAATTATAATGTGTCATTGTTATCACCACGCGAGTCGACACTTATTCTAAACCACGAGTTATCAAAGTCCACATGTGGATAATTGTTAGGCTATTATCAAGGGGCCTAGATTGGGTACAAGAATCGGGGAGGGGGGGGGGGGGGGGGGGGTGCGTGAACGTTGATAATAACTTCCCCCCCCCAAAAAAAAAACAACAAAACAAAACAAAAAAAACAACAACAACAAACAGACAAACAAAACAACAACAACACCAAAACAGAAAAGACAAAACAAAACACGAAGCATAAAGAGATACGTTATGAAGAACAAAAGAAAACAATTGAATGTGTCCCTAATATTGTAAGTGCCCACCCCTCCCCCCCCCCCCCCCACCCCTCCCCGATCAGTCCGACCACCGTCGCTATACAACGGACAGTTGTCCTTACTTGTTATGCTGTGGTCTGGATTTCCGTGATAAATATTTGTTTATATCACGAACGTATAACAAAAAAAAAAACGAAACATAAACTGGATTAATTCGATGTATGATACGTATCACTAATGAGGGGAGACTCTGGCACTGTAAGTGTAACTCAATATTTCTCTTGTTGTCTTAGGCATCGTTAGGGGTCACGTCAGGCCATGACTCCACCTACCCCATAGCGATGTTACCTACGCCACTAATCTGCTAATCAAATATTTACGTTCATTATAATTTTTATAATCAATTCGCTAAACACGGGGACAATGGTACATGTAGCTCACTCGTTATCTGATTGTTCTGGAACATAATCACTCATTGTAGCGCTTACGATTTGATTCAAGAGTTTCGATGTATACACCAATACATGTTCAATTCGGAAAGACAATAAAAACTGCAATGGCTGTCTCTGTCTGTTCATATCACATAATATACTTGGCAATGACTACATAATGGACGGGTATGTGTTATGGTACACATAATTACCTGTATGATATAAATGTTCACGTATTTGTACGTGTGCGGCTCATGAGTGCATGTAACAGGCGAACGAGTACCATATGTGTACGAGACGGGTACGAGACCGGGGGAGGGGGTGGCCGATGGGGGTGGCCCATGGGGGAAAGGAAATCCCCACCCATCCCCTCACCTCCGTGAATAAGGAAAAGGCAATATTCAAGCACAAACACCTCACATTCTGACAACTTCCTATGGAATTTGAGCAAAAATTTAGTGGTAATTTAGTGATCTCCCCCTTTTTGTTTTGGGAGGGGAAGGGGGGGGGGGGTGCCTGCTTGTCAGCCCCCTGGTATTATTTGTTTTTTAATGAACCTATCACGTGCGAATGTCAGCATTTTATATGGCGGAAGAATACACGGCGGAAGAATACACACGTCATAATGTGTGCAATACCAGCAAAATAATTGTCTCATGATCAGATCACGAGTTGGAATTACCGAAGGGATGTTAAAGGGACAGATCCACTTTTACAAAACGTCTGAACAGCTTTCAGTTGACGGATGGGGATCAATGTAACACGCAAAAAAAAAATCAGAGCGAACAGCCCTCTAATTTGGATTCTACGAATGAAAAACGAATGCGTCCCTCCATTTAAACTATATATCGGTCAATAAAGTAGTTCAACTGATTTAGCATAATATTACAACAATATAGTACTAATTCTCGTAAAGGTATTGTGAAGCCGACATTTGTTAACGTATGTCACGGAAAAAGATCTCAAAAAGAAAGAATATATAATTACATGGAGTCAGTTTAAGCGAAGTTTGGGTATTTTGCTTGGTAAACGCTCACACATTAGTACTTATGCGCGGCTCACGTAGCTAGCGCGGGTCACGTAGGGGTCATGCATACCGATCTGGCACTCCGTGAAATCTATGTACGAACTTACTCACCGGCCGAAAATACGTATGTACCTAATTAAAGGGCAATGAAACCCAAGCAAAATGTTGCTTTCATATTCTTGAAGAGATTAAGAAGAAGAATCTCTGAAAGTTAGAGCATAATCGGGTATGTAACAAGAAAACTACGGCTCTTTGAAGATGTCCATTTATTCCTATAGGGAACTCAAATTGGCAACGCACTCTGATAAGTGTGTGGACAACTCCCCATATGTTATGTACACAAATGTTCCCATTTTTACAGTTTTCTTCATAGTCACATTTTTCCATTCCCCCAACTCATGATATGTTATGTATAAAAGCATTCTACAAAACATATGTTGAACTCGAACGAAGGGTAAACATACATTTTTAGAAAATTGAACAAAACTACAATTTTGTGTACAAAATGTATGGAGAGTTGTCCACAACTTTGCCAGAGTGCATTGCCAATTTGAGTCACTCGAAGAAATATATGGCTCTTTTCAAAGAGCCATAGTTTTCGTATTTCTTGACCGATTGTGCTCAAATTTTCAGAGACTATTTATTATATTTAGTGTCTTATAGTGCATACAACAATTTGTCTGGATTTCATTGTCCTTTAACCGACGTCCCTCAGTTTATTCAGTTTTAGGTCTATAACTCCAAGAAAAAGAGATTTCAAGCCCTAATTTTTTCAGGCATGCTATTAAATGACATTTCCTTTCATATAAGACAATAACCTCGCAACTTTTGAACTTTGGCTTGCAAAAGTGGATCTCTCCCTTTAAACAAAAAACAACATTATTTCAAACACACACACACGTCATATATCACCCCTTGATCCCGTTCTCCGGCCATAGCTCGCTCTTTCTCAAGTTAAATTTCAAGTTTTCAAGTAAATTGTATTGTCTTTTTGTGTTTTGTTTTCTGTTAAATGTATGTTTTATTAATACCCACAATGAACAATAGTACAATAATGCAATACGCAATAACGGTACAGATTGGTTGAAAACAGCTACCTTTCTAATGTGATAGAATCGAAAGAAACGTCTAAAAAGTTATAAGTGTTTAATAGTGGTAGTATTACTTCTACTAGTACTAAAAGTATAGTCACTTTATTAGACATAATAGTAGTCATGGTAGGTCTAGAAGTATTATGGCACAACATAATTAAAATAGGTTTAGCATTTGCAATTATTATTACTATAATTATCATTATGATATGAATAAATAGTAGTAGTACTAATAGTAGTATAAGAAGAAGAAGTAGAAATATTAATAGTAGTAGTAGTGGTAGTAGTAGAAGAAGTAGTAGTATTAGTAGCAGTTCTATACAAAGTATTAGTACTGGTAGGAGTAATATAAGTAATATTATTATCATTATTATTAGAATTAGTAGAAGTAGTAGTAGTAGTAGTAGAAGTAGTAGTACTACTAGTAGTAGTAGTAGTAGTAGAAGTAGTAGTACTACTAGTAGTAGTAGTAGTAGTAGTAGTAGTAGTAGTAGTAGTTAGTAGTAGTAGTAGTAGTAGTAGTAGTAGTAGTAGTTAGTAGTAGTAGTAGTAGTAGTAGGTAGTAGTAGTAGTAGTAGTAGTAGTAGTAGAAGTAGTAGTAGTAGTAGTTAGTAGTAGTAGTAGTAGTAGTAGTAGTAGTAGTAGTAGTAGTAGTAGTAGTAGTAGTAGTTAGTAGTAGTTAGTAGTAGTAGTAGTAGTAGTGGTATAATATTGACATGAACATGTTGCAAATGAGTGATAAGTCATGTAGGTAGTAGCAATGAACACGCGTGTACACAATAAGCCCATTGACTTGCAGGGGTGCACAATAAGCCCATTGACTTGCAGGGGTGCACACAGTTTGTGCATACTTTTATGGCGCAACACTGAACTTGATATTAATAATGTCACACAAAATATACAACATACTTACCGCTCGATATTACAAGCAGCAAGCATAGTAACATGTTCCTTTCCATGTTTAGGTTTAACATGGTACGTGTTGGCCCTGTATTGACGAAACGGTGATGAAAATTTATAATCCTATATGGTTCAATAATGGGCTAATAAATTGTATATTGTTTCCTGACATAAACAATATCTTGACACGCTCGCTGTTGGTTTTCCCCAACATTTATATTTAGCCCTTTGTACCAAGGCCCCGCTTGGCTGCAAAAGATAATAAAGAACGTATGCGTATTGCATGCTAGCATAGGTGGAGGGGCGCAGTTTTCTAAGGGGAGCAGAGTTTGTATTCCCTGAGTAATTATCCTTCTCGATTTTCACGTGACAAACACTAATCGCGTCTTTGATGCCCGTAATGTAATATTTTGGATGGTTTTCGTCAGAAAAAAAACAATATTGCTATCATTTTGACAATATTTCGCAAGAATTTGAAATGATTTGCTCGATATCGAGGTTCTCTTTACCCCAAAATGGGCGCCAACTCCAATGAACTCTACCCCCTGACCCCCCCCCCCCCCGACTTCAACCCCCCCCCCCCCCCCCTGCCCCTAACCCCCACCTACACTTAACGCCTCTGGCTGTCAGTTACAGTGGAGCTTGTATAATAACATAACATATTCCCTCCTGTTATGTCAGCGACACATGCGGTCGCAAACTGACAAATCAGTGGTTTGAATTGGGTATAGCGCACAGCAAAGAAAAAGTCCCGCTAACTGAGTAGACATACAGCATGTACGAGGAGTCAAAGAGCAAACTCCTTTGAGGGAATGTTTATAAACTGTCTCATTGCACATGCAAAGGGAAGTTCCCTTTTGAATACCCGCATAGTTCACAACATGTATTATTACAGTCCCGATTATGGGAATTCCACAGTAACTCGAGTGCATTATATGAGATAGATACATACACTACACTGAAGCATACATTATTTTAAATCTCGAAATATATAATATGCAACATGTAGGTTAAACCAGTAATTTTATTGGAAACTCAGACGTAAGCCAAGTAAATAATTGCATTATGCTCCGTGGCTTTTATAGGATTAGGTGATTCAAACTGTAACTCGACACATTTCATGCTGGCAAATCATTTAAAACAATAACGACTTAATTTCCTCTTTGGTTTCAAATTTGGGAACATTTCGATTTTACTCTGTAGCTAGCGACATCTGTGAATGCATGTAATATAACTAGGGCCCAAAATATTTGGGTCGAAAGTATGAAGAGCACCTTAAAAATTGTCTAAATCTTCAAAATCCAAATGGAATTCTAACGGTTCCTTCATACATTGTTTTATTTGTATTAGCATTCAAAGCATGTGACAGATTTCGTTCAAAAGATATTTACGATTAAAGTGTTCGGATATGAAATTATCAACGGGACATTTTCAGCCGTGTATCAAGTTTGTGCAATGAGTAAGTGAATATCACTTTGCATTTTCGCTCATTTCTCGGCCAAATAACATCCAATTACCAACTTGAAAAATTACACCATTGCATATTTGTATTAACCATGCATCACTTTTTGCACTTGTCAACACAGTTAAAGGGGACCACCAGGCAAAGAACAACACATTGTTATATGTTTTGGTACCGTTTTGTGATATCAAATAGATACCCAACATTTTGCAAAGGGTTGTGTAATTCATAAACAAAGCAAATAATTTCCACCACTTACGGAACCACTGCTATTTACTGGTTCCATACGGGCCAACCATTTGTGAGTGCGCCAATGCAGCTATTCACGCGCACGTTTGTGAACAATAGATTCCCGGGCGATTCGTTCGCTCTCCACGCATTGCAATTCACCGCACACATAGCAGTCTGCGTAATTCAGACCGCATGAACGCTTGCTTTAGAATGGTGATGCGTTTCCAATTATATTTTTTTCTTTCTGGAAACATATTTTTGTGAACTTGTTGATGGAATAGAATACTCAAGATGTTACCTTTCTTTAATAAGAATATTATTTGTGGGTGGTGGTACCCTTTAATAGATTACTTTAAACATTACTTTGCAGCCCCAATTTGACCATAATCAGATTCCAAACATGCTATATATTCTATAAAAAGTTAACATGCATGTTATGATAACACAATGATTTAGTGCGGGTGTACTGATTATCTCAGCACATTGTATAACTAGCCTTTGAAGATGTAGTATTCCGCCAAATTGAGTTGTAATAGTAACGCAAAATCAAAGTAGTTCCGATGACTTTTATCATAGCGCCTCCATGTGGTGCATATTGAATAGTGAATAATGATTGCAAATGTATAACCTGTGAGTTAATCATGCGTGTCAGATGATGTATAGCTGCGATATTATTGTAAAGAAAGTAACCAATGGTTGATAAATGTGTGTCCCCCCCCCCCCCCCCCCCCTCCCACTTCCTTGGTCCGGCGGACGCCAAAACAGATTGCGGTAGTGCAAAGCGTCTACACAAAAACAAACAACAACATACGCAAACGTCATTACACCTTACACATTACACCGCATGAACGCTTGCTTTAGAATGGTGATGCGTTTCCAATTATATTTTTTTTCTTTCTGGAAACATATTTTTGTGAACTTGTTGATGGAATAGAATACTCAAGATGTTACCTTTCTTTAATAAGAATATTATTTGTGGGTGGTGGTAAATAACCAATGGTTGATAAATGTGTGTCCCCCCCCCCCCCCCCCCCCCCCCCCCCCCCCCCTCCCACTTCCTTGGTCCGGCGGACGCCAAAACAGATTGAGGTAGTGCAAAGCGTCTACACAAAAACAAACAACAACATACGCAAACGTCATTACACCTTACTTTAAATCAGAAGTAGATGAGAAAATCAACTTTAATTCGATACCTTTTTTGAATCATCAATTTTACACTAAGCTGAGATGTTCGTTCTTGAAGGCGACATATTCGAATCCAACCTTTTGCAAGTTTAGGCTAAATAATGCACTTCCTGAAATTAATGTTGCCACACTTAAATATTTGGATATTCAAGTGAATGTGTGAATCTGTGTTCCACACAACATCCACCTCATAAAATGCGGACCTGCTAATCATGTGTATGGACATTGTGGAGATATCTCAAACTTCGTCACCTCGATTCCCGTAGGCCTACCTATGAAACAATATAATATAGTATCATCACCGATAATCAACGGTCAATGAACTTGGTAGTGACCTACAGGCATGACTGATGATTTTAAATGTTTTATATCTGACGCTGATAACAACATCAATAGAGATTTCGATGAGCATGCTCTAATGTGCTCAAGGAAAACCGAAACTCGCCATCGCCCCAAATGGTACAACGATGATGTCGATGCTGCAAGGCGTGAAAAGAGAAGAAATGAGAGGAAATGGCGGAAAGCCCTCAGACTAAACCCCGGGGGGGGGGGGGGGGGGGGGGGTCACTCCCAACATGACTGGCTACAAATTATACATGTACGGAAGCTTATACCAACCAGAACACAAAATCATCTGCTCTTAAGTCTTGAAATATCAATGAAACGCGATAAGAAGGATAGTTTCCAAGACCCTTCTCAGAACTTCTATATGGCTTGAAACGGGAATTACCGAGTACGGATTAATGACGTCACTTCGTGCGAGTCCTCCGCCTAAAGCGTAGAGCGAGGCGTATACAACTGTGTATTAAAACTCTCACAAAAATTCCGCAATTCAAGTTTGAGCGTTCATATCTCTCATGTTATTGTATTACCGTTCATGAGTTTGTTAATTGGAAGGCTTGTATTCCCCCACTTTAAACTGATATGACATTTGCCATGAATATGTTATCATGGAATGCGCATGACACCCGAATATGGGGCAGAGTCAAAAGAAAACCTGAAGTCACCCTTGGTCAAACATTTGGGCAGTCTTTTACATGACATTTCTCTAGGTAACTATGGTTAAAATTGCAGGGGACACATTAAATAGACAAGCTTCATGCCTGTAATACAGACCGTATGATAATGCTCTCATAACCTGGCCCTGCTTTAATGACAAATTTGTATTTCCAGCGTTTGTTCATAACAATAAAGTTGAATAATGTCATAATTTACTTGCCCCGCTCATCTTGTTTTATGTGAAACGCTTACTATCATTTCAGTCGAATGTTGTGGTCCTCCATTGTTTTGCTATTTTTGAAAACAGACCTTGCTAGTGTTAATTGACCATGGCATTTCATGCATGAACCATTGCACCTTTAATTTATATTCTGCCTGTAGAGGAATAAATTCCCTTTAATTTGATATATGATCATGTACACTTTGTTGTACATTAATATGAACAATTTCAACTTGTACAAGTGTCCAGTTTCTTTTTTTGCGGAGTATATACAGACATGACGGTGATTCTTAAGCATACCTTTGCATGTTATGATGTCATTGCAGTTTTAGTGACTTTATACTGAAGAATGAATTCATGGGATTTTCCGACTCGTCCTCTTCCTTCTATCTCTCCTACATCCCCATCATCATCATCATAATCATAATAATACTAATCATCATCATCATCACTATCACTATACCAGTGACATTATATTTTGTGGAGCTGTTTACATCAACTTTGATGTCTACATTTAGTAGTAGTTCCTCCTCAAGATCAGACATTGTGATGAGAATACTTAGCGTTCGGGTGTATACACCTACAGTATACACAAAGCCGACGGGCTTGGGAGTGCTCTCATGCGCTCTTCACACATGTTACGTCATTCATCGTACCCGCACACAGCGGGCTGACGGGCGAAAAACGGGTCGAAATTTCATCACTTTTGATAGCAGATTAATCAATTCTGTGACAATTTTTGACAAATATATATGAATTTTAGGAAGAATGTAACATTTCCTTTGCAATGATGCCAAAATTATTTAGGTTACAAGCATTTTTAATCCTTCGCTCAGGTACTTTAAACAAGAATAAACGTGTGCTGCCCGATGCTGAATCGTCTGTGGAACTTGCCTCGGCATTCTCTTCCTTCTTCACCAATAAAGTGAGAAACATCCGAAAGTTCATTGGCGAACTCAATGTCGATGCATCTGTTCTTGGACTTGTTCCCACCGAACCATTCACCAAACTGTCATCATTCTATCTTATAACATACAACAATGTTAAGGACATCATCAGGAAACTACCTGATAAAACCTGTTCCCTTGATCCTCTACCAACGTGGCTCTAGAGACTGTCAATTCTTTGCTAGAAACTGGTGTGTTTCCTTCTTGTTTTGGACAAGCAACTGTCACACCCGTTCTCAAGAAACAGTCAATGAACAAAGACAACCTTTGTAACTACAGGCCGATCTCCAATATTCGCCTCCTAGCGAAGGTCTTGGAGAAAGTTGTGGCTCATCAACTGCAGGAATACATTGCTCAGCATCACCTTGGTAATCCCAGACAGTCTGCATATACGAAGAACCACAACACTGAAACAGCTGTACTGTCCCTGCAGAATGACATTTCACGTGTCTTAGATGACAAGAAGGCTACATTCCTGTTGTCCCTTGATCTATCCGCGCGTTTGATACGCTTGACAATGCTATTCTCATTGACAGACTTCACACTCACTTTGGTTTATGTGGACAAGTCTTGGAGTGGATTGTCTCCTATCTCCAGGACCACGGGCGTCGATCTGTCATTGATACCCATTGATCAGGGGGGGGGGGGGGTGATCCATTCATCCATCCCCCCCTGATGAATGGGTATTACGTAAGTATCGACGCCCATGTCCAGGACAGGACATGCTCTGTTGCCACCGATGACTCAAAATCTCCCGAGGTTAAACTGGAGTACGGGGTCCGACAGGGGTCAGTCGTAGGGCCCTTGCTGGTCACTTTGTATCTGCAAATAATTGCTGAAATTGCTTTCAAGGAACATGATGTCAAGTATCACATGTACGCCGACGACATACAGTCTGTTGTATGTTACATGTGATCCAGGTTCCCAGGATTTCAAGGTGCACTCTCCAAGCTGACAGATGTCATCAAAGATGTTCAAATCTGGATGACTGTCAACACACTCAAGCTCAACCAAGAAAAAAACAAAATTACTAGTAGTTGCATCGCAAGCACATCATCGGAAGCTCACAGATGTCAAACTGACCCTCGGTGATGTTGTTCTGGAACCCTCAGAGTCTTTTCGGATCCTCGGTGTCATCTTTGATAATCGTCTCCTTCATGATACTCAGGTGGCAAACATTTCTAGAACTGTCAAATTTCATCTCCGAAAACTAACCTTGATCAGGAAGTATCTTGATGAAAGTTCTACAGATGCAGCAATTTGGGCACTTGTTCTTTCAAGGTTAGACTATTGTAATAGCCTTCTCTATGGAACATCAACAAAGAACGTGCACACCCTACAGCTCCTTCAGATTCAAGCCGCCCGTCTTATCTACAAGAAACCCAAATCTACACATACATCACCTCTCATCCAGTCCCTGCATTGGCTACCGGTACCTCGACGAATTGAATACAAGAATGCTGTACTTACATATAAATGCTTATCCAATCAAGCCCCATCTTACCTTTGTAATCTACTTCATACCCGCCAGTCTTTGTACAACTTAAGATCCACTTTTGATGTAGTATTAAATACCCAAACAGACACGCAAAAATGTTGGTTATCAAACTTTTGTAGTCACTGGACCTAAATGCTGGAATCGTCTACATAACCTTGTTCGATCAGTTAACACCCTAAGTACCTTTAAATCTGAACTTAAAACCCACCTGTATCCTAAGTTATAAGTTAATATTGAAGTATGTTTTTATTCACACGTGTCTTCTTGGTTGCTCTCTTTATTGAACTGTTTGAGTTATTGTTTGTATTAATTTTGTAATCATGTTTTTGTTTGGTGTTGCGCTTTGTATCATTTTTTGTGTGCAAAAAGCGCTATATAAATGATGTTATTATTAGCATCATTATTATTATTATCTGTGATTTTGTATGACATATGAAAGCCGTGATATACAATCATATAAACTACATGTGTTTATTATATTAACGTATGTTTTGTTTTATTATTATTTGCCTTCCTTTCATTTTCGCTAGTATCTTAGCCGAAGTCAGATAAAATAAGTTAGCTACTTAAGTCGACCATGGTAATCGTAAGTTTACAACAAAAAAAGCTAAACCTTAATTCCTTCGACGTATGTTAAAGGAAAAGTTTATCCATCATCTATTAACCTTTTATTAAGTTTTCTACACATTGAAAGATCATGTCATGCAAATATGTCAAATGTTTGCCCTGTGAACAAAGGAGGAGCATCATTCAAAGTCACTCGATGTATGGGCAAATCCCATTAATCGCGTATAGTGTGGACCAAGGCTGCCATTATATTTTTTGAAACCCGGATTTTGAATTGTTCGCGCTGAAATGCTACGTCAAACCTGAACAAACAAGCTCGGCCTGTTTTTGTTAGCTCTCGCAGCTTACAGGGTTTGTGCACAAACACAAGGTAATACATGAGCGAACAAAAAAAGTAGTTCGGGTTTGACGTCACATTTGTAGAGGGTTCCGAGTTTCATAGCAGCCTCTATGCTGTACGATATGAATGGGATTAGCCCGTACAGCGATTGACTTGGAATGATGCTCATCCCTTGCATGAAGGTCCAATGTTGGTCGTATTTGCCATGATATGCCGTTTGAATGTGTAGAGAACATAACCAAAGGTAGATATAAGTTGGGGAATATGTCCCTTTAAAGACAAGATGAGAAGTGAGAACTGCAATATACCGTTGACATCAAAGGAGCCTTTACAGCGCGCAGAGTGTATTCAAACAGCGACAACCAAACAATCGAACAATTGTAATTAACATTTTGAGAGGATTACACATTTTCTTATATCCAAGCGCTCATCAATTTTATGACCCACCATGCATTATATTCTTTATATTATATTTCCAAAACGTTGGTGGTATGACTTAGCATAGATAGGAATCATGTTCGAAAACACGATATATCATCGTTCCTCTACATTATTCGTATACTTAATTGGCAATTTAATTAATATTAAGTCTCGCTAAGTACAGTATAGGGTCCTATAGGTTTAACAACAATTTGGCCTTGTTCTTGAATTGCGTCATATTGCAGTTTCCTATACTTAAACAAAAAAAATCTTATCCACGGTTTGCATATCGGTCATCACCTTACGGGTGTTGCTCTTTTCTCCTCCCCCTCTCTTTCCCCAGGCCTCTTCAACACTCTCTCTCTTTCTTTTTTCATGTAGTTCTTATTTTTCCATTTCTGTATTGTTCGTTTGTATCTCATTTCAACTTATGTCAATACAAATAACGTTTCGTTTTTGTTTATCTCATAATTTTCTTGAAATATAATGAAAATCCTTCCTTATGACTTCTATTTAAACAAAAATATCAATGAAAATATCAGACATGCATGTTCAATGAGATTTCTATCATTATTTATTTTATTAGAGAAATACATTTCAACAGATTGGTTATGTTAATTATACCACTTGATTAATAAGCATAATAAGATGACATTACCGTGTATCTCCTTTACATACAATTTAATTAGGTTTTTCCAAAAGTGACAATTAGGACTTCACTCATTTATCAATATCATCCAGATATTCGTCTGAATGGTGTGTAAATATTCATTAAAAAGTACGATTTTAAAGGGATAGTTGAGTTTTGGTTAAGAGAGTACAGTTTTGGTCAAACTGGATTTTAGTAACCAAAACCTGCACCATACATTTACATTACAAACTAATAGTTATAACTTCACAATGCTCAACAGGAGTAACAAAATACAAACGACTAAGTAAAAAGCCTGTTATCATAAAAAAAAATAACCTTCAAAACTCAAGAGGGCGCTCTCTAAAAACTCATCGGGTTTTAAACATTTCAAATACAAGATTGTGCAGGTGATGTTGAAGTAGTGATTAGATAGCGAAATAATCAACAACTATTTAAAAACCTCTTTTGCACATTTTTAATAAGAGGAAGCATTTAACAAACAAATTAACGGGTGGTTCAAAATTGTTGAATATGTGTGGGGCCCTACAACTATTAACAATTGTTATGTTAGTGGATATTTTAGCCGATTTTTATCAAATAAAGTTTATTCTGTCATTCAAATTGCATGCTCTTTCAAATTTGACTGTCAGTTTTACATTATCTCACACAAAAATTATTCTGTGTAGCGCCCTCTATACCAAAACTCAACTATCTCGAGATAAAAGTAAACAATTATTTTGGACTGTATCCCATATCGCAAGCGCCAAGTATCCGAGTTCGGATAGTGTGGACAATTTGATCATCCCATTTGTCTTATCCCAAACGAACATTATTATGCATGTGAACCTTAGTAGTATGAATCAATCTCATATTACAATCAAAATTATAACAACTTTATATACATGTCATTTCCCAATTGTCGAAATTGAAATTGTATTGAGCATATAAAATCGATCATTGAATGTGTAATAGTAATATTATTCAAATAGTATATATGTTTAGAAGTAACTTAAATTATTCAATTAAAAGTAATGCAACGTCATATTATAGTTATCATCAAATAAAGAAATTACGTATTTTATTCTACTAAAATTGATCCATGAAATGACTAACGATATATATTTGTATATCTTCATTACATAATCATCCATTTTACCCAGCACAAAGTTGACACTACAATATCAGTCAGCATAGTAAGCTTTCATCCAACAATTATGTGCACTATCCCTAGCAAAAGCACAAAAACAGAAAGAGACATAACTTAACCGCAAAGGACGCTGTTTCCATTCCAAAACGCCGAGGAATCAAGTATTATTTTGATCTTCATCGTCTGATCGTAGTGCAGTTGAGTTGTCTACACAGCCATCGGTTGTAGTAACCAATAATACGGCGGTGAGTAGACACACGTACCGGGATCGTTCCAATACTATGGAAACAACAAAATGGATTCAATACAATAGGGTATTAATTACCAACAAAGATAATGATTCAAAGTCCAGTAAGTTTACAGCGAATAAAGTCATAAGACAGTGTTTATTCTCAAATTGGTTCAATGTACACCAACATGTTGCCTTAACCCTAATAAGGGCGGGGGGGGGGGGGGGGGGGATAATGCCCCCCTCCCCTCCGCGATTTTTTGTATTGCTCCAAAACGCGGTAAAATGACGCGCCGCTGCTTGGTGACTTTTTCCTTTTGGGTCTTGCGCATATTGTTAAGCAAACAATTGGAAAATCGGAATTACTGTTACGAAGTCACGTGACCTTTTGTCCATGCATGTCAGTCCGAAAATCGCTCAATTTCGTTATTTGTG
>JBAMJV010004686.1:0-46197 GCA_037951105.1 Echinarachnius parma
CTTCGTACAACACCTGGGGCTGTTTCACAAAGATACTAAGTTGAACTGAACTCTAAGTTGGACTTACAATTTATGGAAAGCCATTATTTATTTTATTTTTTTTTTGTTATAGTCCTTTTTTCAAATCATTAATTTTTTCTATTATCAAGGAGATTTCATGTTTCGTGATGTAAAATTTATGAAAACTCTATTAAAAAAATATGTGCCTAGCTTTTCGCTTTTGATATGTTTAATCCAAGGCTACAGATGGCTTGCCATAATAGTTAGGTCCAACTTAGAGTTAAGTTCAACTTAGGACCTTTGTGACACACCCCCAGTCCTTTGTGCAGTAATCTTATTTTTATTTTTTTTCATTATCAGCGGAGATACAAAGGTTTTGATAGAATTACAGAGTAGTATAAACAAATACTACTTTTTCCCGATTTATTCCGATCGTAATCATCGTGAAAATCAATTCACGTAAGAGTAATGCATCCCGAGAAGCCTAGCCTTGTTCTACCAGTCACCTCATCGTCAAGAAGATCAATAATTCATCATGACAGAAGAGGTCCTGTGACTTCGGTTTTTCAACTCAAAGACACGTCCACAACCTTCTTCCGAAAAAGTGAAAAAGAGAGGAACTTATTTGTTTGTTTACTGGGTGAAGTTTCCAGTAGCGCAGTGTTGTAATTTTAAAGGGACAGTACAGTTTTGTTGTAGAGGGCGCTTCAAGAAATTATTAATTTGTGAGGTAATGAAAACAAACTAAGTGTAACATTTGGAAAAGAATGTGTCCTATAACCACTAATCTTGTTGTTTTTTCATCATCAGCTGGGATACAAAGATTTTGATAGAAATACAGAGAAGTTCAAACAAATACTTTTTTTCCCGAACTTTTTCTGATCTTAATGATCGTGAAAATCAATTTACGTAGGAGTAAATGCATCCCAAGAAGCCTAGCCTTGTTTCACCAGTCACCTCATCGTCAAGAAGATCAATAATTCATCATAACAGAAGAGGTCCCTTGGCTTTGGTTTTTCAACTCAAAAGACACGTCCACAACCTTCTTCCGAAAAAGTGAAAAAGAGAGGAACTTATTTGTTTGTTTACTGGGTGAAGTTTCCAGTAAGACCATGTTGTAGTTTTAAAGGGATAGTACAGTTTTGGTATAGAAGGCGCTTCAAGAATGAATTAATTTATGAGGTAATGAAAACAAACTAAGTGTAACATTTGGAAAAGAATGTGTCCTATAACCACTAATCTTGTTGTTTTTTCATCATCAGCTGGGATACAAAGATTTTGATAGAAATACAGAGAAGTTCAAACAAATACTTTTTTTCCCCAACTTTTTCTGATCTTAATGATCGTGAAAATCAATTTACGTAGGAGTAATGCATCCCAAGCAGCCTAGCCTTTTTTCACCAGTCACCTCATCATCAAGAAGATCAATAATTCATCATAACAGAACAGGTCCCGTGACTTCGGTTTTTCAACTCAAAGACACGTCCACAACCTTCTTCCGAAAAAGTGAAAAAGAGAGAAACTTATTTGTTTGTTTACTGGGTGAAGTTTCCGGTAGCACCATGTATAAGTTCTGAAAGAAACTGTTGGCATTCTAGAGGAGTGGACTGGATAGATGTGGAATATGGTATCCTTTTGCAAAACATTACTTTTGAGCAGTCCAAAAAATACACGGGGGCGATGGGCGATTCGCCCCCGAAACCTTTGAAATTCGCCCCCATGAGCCACAACACTATAATATATCATCAAGATTGATTTGAGCTTATTGTCCAAATTGATGGAAATTCATCTTTCACATGGTTACAAAGAATAACTGAACAACTTACAAACATAATAAATTAATCAAAATTTGAATTTGAGAAAGTGCACTTTCTCACCTCCCTTGGGAGTATACAAGCCGCGAGCAACAACAAAAATGCATAGGCATACATAACACACACAAATCTGTCAACAAACACTTGTGGCATACTCTGGGCACATTTTAAACCAGCGCAATTATCTTGTGCACTTTCTCAACTCCCTGGGGAGTAAACAAGCCGCGAGCACAAATAAAAATAAGTACATACTGTGCTCAATACCAGCACTTGTCCACTGGCCCCGAGGTTAAATTTTTAATTCCTTCCCCGGCCAATTTGGCCTACAAGGTGGCGCCCATCTTTGATTCTGTAGCGCCCTAGCCCACACAACTACGTTAAATGTAGTGAAAGCTACAGATGGAGGCTATTCCTCTGGTAACTCTGTGCATGTAACTTTCTCTTCTCCATTCTATAAATGCAGAGCACCTGGCTAGAAGGCAAAAGGTAACAGTTTAAACAATATTTGGTAAAACCCAGTCAGGGTTTGAACCCGGGACCTCCTATAAATAATAATAAATAATATTGGTTATTCATATAGCGCTATTCACGCAAGTATCAGAGCGCTTTACACCATTATTATTACCCCGGTCAATAGATACACACTGAAATCATTAGTGCACACAATATGCACATTTTCCACTCCCTAGGGAGTATTCCAGACAGTCACCCACAGTGCTTAGGAAACAAGTTCCCATCCTTCTGGCTCCCCATTTATACACCCTGGGTAGAGAGCAGCAATAGTGGATTAAATGTCTTGCTCAAGGACAAACGCAGTGGGCAGGGTTCAAACTCGGGGTCCCGCGCATCGGAGAGCGTGCGCTCTACCAACCTTGCCCACACCACCCACGCCCACATGTCCACGTTCATGCTTGAGGCGGTGGCACTCTCATTAGCTACAATGCCCGGAACTACTGACCTCGAGCAAGTAGGGTTTTAATATTTGCAGCACATGTGTCTTTTAATTTCCATTATGTTTACACGTCTACTCGGGATGCGCTCCAAGCAACAAGCAAATACGAGCAAAAATTAAGCATTAACCCCTTGACTACGGGAACCGGGTGGGCTATGTACAAAGTCTATAGGGATTTCAGAATCTCGTAGGGAACGGGTTAACAATAAGAGAGATAAATAATAGTAATAATTTAAAAAATATATATATTTACAACGCCTACACATTTGTCACCAGACACTCATTATAATAGATACTAAGTAAACAACGATTGTGAAAATGATATTGGCGTTTTCCTTGAGAGTGTCATTAATACCACCGGGGGTGCGTATTGTGCGTATATGTAGGTTTATATAGCTTTGTTTTGTTGTTTTATTTAATATTGAAATTAAAAATAAAAATGAACAAAGCTGCAGTTCGTTCTTACCCATAGGCCGGCATGAATGATGATATCGCCCATGTCCATCTCTGTATAGATAAGGAGAGAAAACAACATATTTGAGCTTCACTCATAAAAATGATTAATAATGCATTCATGAAATATACATGTATATATATATATTATTAATAATGTACTGTATTAATGAAATATTTATAAATTATTAAAGTGATCCTGGTAAAGTGTCTAACTCCATGAAAAATACTTGGAGCTTCCTCGTTTCTCTTCTGCCGTGTTGTTTAGCTTATGGTAAGAGAAGAATAAAATAGGGTTCGATTTTTTCAAATGTCCCTTTAGTATGAAGATAATTATCATTGAAAATCATTATTTCAAAAGCGTTAGCTAACAGTTTTGATAAAAAGTACAATTGTCGTCGCTGAACACGTCCTGCCAGCGCGCGTGGGAAATTTTCCCGACCCACTGAACTTTGAGCCTAGCGTGCGCAAATTCCATGAATTCCATACCGTCTGTAGCTGTATACACGGGTGCGGATATCGTCAAGATCAAACGGATGATTATTACTGCAACAAATCTACAACAGACCATCAGTATTCTGTGATAAAATATGAACTCAATATTCGTTTTTTTCACTAGGTAAACAGTGTTCGTTTTCTTTCAAACTTTCACAAATCTTTCAATTCTATTTTACAATGATATTGATATAGGATTGAAGTCTCAAATGTTAGTTTGTGCAATATCTGACACTTTACACGGATCACTTTAATAATGTATATTGAAATATATATATAAATAAATTATTAATAATGTTTTTAATGAAATATATTATTAATAATGTAAAATGAAATATGACAGAATGGCAAAATCTGATATTCTCCCGTGTTAAAACTCATCCAAAATTATCACTTTTGATCATAATACAAGGAGTACAATTTTGAATACAGTAAAAACCTGTCTAATGTAGCGGCCACCTGTCTATAGTGGCCGCAGGAAGTGATTCCTGAACTCTGAAGAGAAAAAAAAGCATTTCTATTGTATGCATTTATGAACCCTCAACAATTGACAGTACCCTGGCACTTAGCAGGATAGCAGGATTAAGCAGGGCATGACACTTGCACTTGCCCGCTGGCCCAGGGCCAGTGAAATTGACCTTCGGGCCAGCAAAAATGTATAAAAGTCATATTTTGGTGGCCCGATCGGGCAAGCAGATTTTCAGCCCGAAATTGACAAAATGAGAAAAATCTTGTTTTCTTCCATGTTATGCTTCATCTATAATCACAGGTTTGAATAGGATAGAGTGATATTTTTAAAAGTAAAAAGTTTACTCATGAAATCAAATTTTAGGGCCAGTACATTTTTCTTTCAGGCCACCAGAAAAGGGGCGGAAATTATTTACTGGCCCGACTGGGCCAATTGACAAAAAAGGTAAGTGCGGAGCCCTGGTCTAAGCATTATGAAATTTTGTTTGCCCGAGGCTAATTGTTAGTGGCCCTGGGGTCTTCTGGCCTGACCTGACAGCGTGTTCACACACAAACATTTTCATCCCTTAATCATGACTAAAGAAACATGACTAAAGAATCATGACTAAAGAATCATGATTAAACCAAACGTTCACACACACCAAGCCAATATTCCACAACAACTGGCTTCCAGGTGGCTTCCAGGTGGCTTCCAGGTGCATCGAACACCAGGTCTCCCTAGGGCCCCCCTAGGGCCCTGTGTGCGCGAACGTTCACATTAAGCCACGCCCAGTTAGTTACGAGTCGTATAGCTAACCATGATTAAGCGAGAAATCCTTGTTCACACACGAAATGAGCGTGATTCTATAGTCAGCTCTCGTACGAAACGACGATAAAACCCGTGTTTCGTTAGTCATGACTAACGATACGTCGTTTCGTTAGTAAGCGTTCAGACACACACATTTTTTAATGAGAAGCTGATTCTATAGTCAGCTGCTGATTCTTTAGTCATGATTAAGGGATGAAATTGTTGTGTGTGAACACAGGGTAACTTGAACCTCACCCCTGTAACTTCAGAAAGATAATGGCCAACGTTTATACCAAAGTAATATGACAAATAAGAACTCACAGCTAAACTGATATTACATGAGCTTTAAAGACTCAAAGACCTGTGACAAAGTTCCAACACTTTGGGAAGAAACAGACAGACATAACTGGAAGAGAGCGGCTTGATCAATAATTCATCAGCGGTAGAGGTAGCAAAACTTCAGTCTTTCTGCCCTCAGAAACCACCTAACTTTAACTTCAACCCAGTAACTTCAGATATAAAATTAGCAACATTTATGCCACAGTAATATGACAAATAAGAACTCACAGCTAAACTGACATTACAATAAAAAAATTATGAGCTTTAAAGGCTCAAAGACCTGTGACAAAGTTCCAACACTTTGTTAAGAAACAGATAGACATAACTGGAAGAGAGGAGCTTGTTCAATAATTTATCATCTTCAGTCTTTCTGCCCTCATACACACCTTACTTTAGCCTCAACCCTGTGACTTCAGAATGAAAATTGCAAACTTTTATGCCAAAGAAATATGACAACTAAGAACACACAGCTAAACTGACATTACAATACAATTATGAGCTTTAAGGCTCATTTAAAGACCTGTGACAAAGTTCCAACACTTTGTTAAGAAACAGATCTATAGACATAACTGGAAGAGAGGAGCTTGTTCAATAATTTATCATCTTCATTCTTTCTGCCCTCATACACACCTTACTTTAGCCTCAACCCTGTGACTTCAGAATGAAAATTGCAAACTTGTATGCCAAAGAAATATGACAAATAAGAACTCACAGCTAAACTGACATTACAATCAAATGATGAGCTTTAAGGCTCAAAGACCTGTGACAAAGTTCCAACACTTTGTTAAGAAAAAGATAGACATAACTGGAAGAGAGGGGCTTGATCAATAATCTATCAGCAGTAGAGGTTGCAAAACTTCAGTCTTTCTGCCCTTCGGCTTTACCTTACTTTAACCTCAATCCTGTAGACAAAATGCTACTTATTCTTTATATAAATAAAAAAAGCTAAGAACCCACAGCTGAACTGATATACTATAAGAGGCTCGATGGCTTTATAAAAATGAAGAAAAAAAAGGGTTTGCTAGGCATTCAGGAATGGTCCCCTAAAATAATCAGGCTAGGGTCTATATATACATGTATGTCACTTCAAAGTTCTACAAATTCATAGCTTAATTGATATTACAATGGGAGCTCAAAATCATTAAAATTAATAATTTGCAACTGCTTATAGACAAAATATCTGATAGAGTGAGGCAAGATCAATAATTCAGCAGTAGACTTAAGGAATTATTTCCTATATAAACATCTCAACTTTGAAGAAAAAAAACAATTTGCCAAAGTATCTTTATGACAACTTTATGATAAAACAATCAGATTTCAAAGGCTTATTAAAAGATGAAGAAGAAAATGGTCTGGAAGAGCTAGGCAAGATCAATCATTTTAAAAGCAGTAGACTTCAAGCTGTTTCTTCCTCGAGACACATCTCACCAAGACCTAGTGACTTGAAGTTGTACGGGAATTAGACAATGTCATCATTTCACCAGTAGAGGTCGCGCAACTTCAGTCTTTCTGCCCTAAAGACACACCTATCTTTAACCTTGACCCAATAACATCAGGGAGAGAATTCTAAAAGTTTATCTTCATGACAACAGTTCTACAAACCCATAGCTTAATTTATATTACAATAGGAGCGCAAAGCCTTGAAGATGAATGCATTCTCTGATTTTAAGGAGAGGTGTCTGATAGAGTGCTCAGGCAAGATCAATAATTCAGTGCTCAGCAGACTTCAGGAATGTTTACCTCAAGACACATCTCAACTTGCAAATAGCACAAAATAGAAATTGCCAAAGTGTATCCTAATAATCTACAAATTCATAGCTATTGCAGGAAAACAACAATAAAAGTTCAAAGGCTTAAATATGAAGAAGAAAATGGTCTGGAAGGGCGAGGCGAGATCAATAATTAAGCAGCATACCTCAGGCAGTTTCTTCCTCGAGACAAATCTCACCATGGATAGATTCTTCTACGAGTACAATCCACGATCTCACCAAGACCTAGTTACTTGAAGTTGCTAGGGTCGGGCGGGATCAATAATTTGGCACAAAGGTTCCGCAACTTCCTTCATTCTCCCTAAGACATGGTTGACCTTCACCTTATTTATAATCACAAGTATTCAAGTCCTTCCTGCGCCATCAGGCATCTATAGAGGGCAGCATCCTTTTTTCTGTGTCTGGAGCCCTAGGCAACACATCTACTGAGAGAAGTACATTGTAGCTCTCTACAGAAGGAGTTTAGTCATCTGGCTCATACTCATGAAAGCCCACTAGCTTAATTCCTCGCTAAGTCTATTTTGGATGATGTGGCTACGAATTTAACACAAGATATTTAAATAAAAAGTGATTAAAAGTGAGCAAAGAAAAATGGGATTCCAACGGGATTCGAATCCCGTTGGAATCCCATTTTTCTTTGCTCACTTTTAATCACAATATATTCTTGGTCAGTTTCCCTATATGTTTGAATTAACAAGATATTTAAGTTGTTAACTAGGGTTTACTTTATAGTGGGTAACTAAAGCTTACTCAGCTTACCCTAGTTGGGGACTAGGAAAACTGTTTGCTGCTCAATAAACTGTGCATTTTAAAAACACTTATCAAGGAACTAAGCTAGCGGGGTTTCATGAATATGGGGCCTGGTAGCCTAGCTCTGCGCATCAGGGAAAATATTTTTAAAATGTTTTCCAGCGGCTACTTTTCAAGGCTACATGTACCTGCATGAAATAGCACTGTAAAATTTGTTTTGCATTGAATTCTAAGCAAATTTACGGGGGCTCTATCATTATTTTGGGGGGATCTTTTTGGCATTTTGGGGGCTTATTTAACCTGAGCACCCGTGTATTTGTTTCCACTGCCATGCATTGTCTCTATTCTATGAACGCTGAGCTACCGTATTTGCTGGTGTATTAACCGCACCTTTTTTCAACAACAAAATTGAAGAAAAAAAGGGGGTGCGGTTAATACACGACCGTATTAATTTTTTTTTTTTTTTTTTTTTTTTTTTTTTTTTTTTAGGGGTGCGGGTAATACACCGGAGCGGTTAATACACCGACAAATACGGTAGCTAGAAGGTTAGATGACAATAGCTACTTTTTTTTAACATTCTTTGGTATGACCCATACAGCATGATTATTATTATTATTATTATCATCATTTATTATTCAGCAATCCGATCGAGAATCATGATGAAGCCAAATTATTTTTGACCATCATTTACATTTTATTCTGTATAATTTCTTGTTCTAAATTTCCTCTAAGTTTTAACATACTTGAACTATTCACATCCCTTTAGGAACTTATCTAGGAATTTATCTACATTATATCTAATATCATTGTAAAGTGCTTAGAGATGATCATATTAGGCGCTATATAAATTGAGTATATTAATTATTATTATTATTATCTTTCAACTAAATCCTGTCAAAACAGTAAAATCCAACTAATTTAGTGGCAATGATCTGCAAAAACTAATGGTTCAGTTCAGTTTATTTCACATCTCTTTAAAAATACAATGGAATATATACATTGGGAAAAAAAAACAATTTCAGAACTATAAGAAAATGGTGCACGTGTACATGGGCGTCAACAGGGGGGGGGGGGACAGGGGGATCATTCTCTCCCTCCCCCCCCCCCCCCCCCCCACTTTTGCTGGCACTACATATCAAGTAGAATTTTTGTGTTGTGTATCCACCGAATCACACAATTTCTATTATTTAAGTTAAGACCCACGCAAGGTCGCTTCACTTTTGAGAAGAATTGACGCCCACGTTAACTTGTTTGTTAGTTGACCGTGCTCACCCCGCTCTACAGTACTTGTATCTATTCTTTTGTTCTCCGTGTTTGTGGCCCGTGGCAGTACGCAAACGCCCCGCTTTCGGTTTGTATTTTATATTCATATTATTATTTGTGACCCTCAGGATTAAAAATGCAACATAATATGAGACAGCAAACAAGCATAACAAACAACATAATGTACACTTTATCCTTTTTTCTTTGATTTTCTTGCACACGAACAAAATTTTATAAATGGCATTTATGTTTTTTATTCTACCCCTTTTTCCCTTTAGCTCCTCTTTTTTCTCTCGTATTGAATTGCATAAGCGCGCGACAGAGCGCAACCAACTTTCGTGGTACAATGACTTGTATTTTGTATTCATTCATAGTATTTCTATTGAAATTGAGATCATGTTTGTTTTTTGTGTGTGAAATTTTCTGAATGACTTAAAGGTAACATAGAGCACTGGTTGAGTTTTATAAAGTCTATAATAGGCTCAATGAATACTGGTGAAATATCAACAGAGTTATATTAGCACTAATTTCAAACAAAATATCAATCATAATTGTAAAAACAAAAGCAGATATATATACATGTATCTCATTCCACTCTACCTAATGGAATTGATCTCATGGGATCCCATGACTGAGAAGGACCAACTTTCACATTTCATACAAGTACAGGGGGGTGTTTCACAAAGATCCTAAGTATCCTAAGTATGAAAATCCATTTGTAGCCTTATAATTAAATATATTCCAAAGTAAAAAAACAAGAATTTTAAACTTTTCTTCAATGTTGCATCAAGAACATGAAATATCCTTGATAATATAAAATATAAATGATTTTAATCAACATTTCCTGCCTTTTAAACAAACTTTTACAATTTGTTTTCAAAGAAACTATCGGCTTTCCATAATTCTTAAGTCCAACTTAGGGTTAAGTTCACATTGGGATCTTTGTGAAACTCCCCCCAGGGTAACCAACTTTGAGGTAGAGGTGAGAGTGTATGAGACTTTGCGAGGGAACAAAGCGACCAAGCGGGGGGAGGGTATTGGAGGGGGGGTATCCCCACTCCCACGATAGGGAGCTTTTGCATTTTTTTACTTGAAATTGTGCAATCTGGTACATACATGTACCTAGGGAGAAAATTTGAACTTAAGATATGCTGTATCTGGGTTCGCGTGTCATGATTTGATCAACCCGGAATTTGTTGATATATTTTTCATAAGTACTGTATACACCCCAACACGAACATCACGCGTTGACGCGTGATGGTTTTGCGAACCCTCGCAAAATATTACAAGACAAGACAAGTCAGTCCAGTAGTCTATACTGATGGCACACATCTCACGCACGTTTTTTGTCTTCATTTGTAACATGCAAAACAGTACTTTAACTTGATGGAGATGGTTATTAAATGAATATAAAATTAATTTTAAACCTCTATGATTTTTATTATTTATCAGCTTCAGGCATGGGCGTGATCGAGCTTTTCAAAGATCAGCGCGAGAGCCTGAGAAAGGGGTTAAATGCGTGAGAGTTGGCAACCTTGTATTAGTATGCAAGTGCTCGGGGAGGAATCTTTCTCATCTACTTGTATAAGTCATTACAATAAACCCGTTCCCTTTGTAATTCTGAAATCCCCGTAGACTTTGTAGTAAACTCACCTGGTTCCTGTTAGCATCGGGTTAAACTGTACTCCCACGTGGAATAATAAATTTCAGAAAAATTCAGAAAAATAGCTACTTAAAGGGATCTACATGTACATTGTAGTATAACTTTGTCTAAATCCTCCAAGCTCACTTTTACATCTTTATACGTGTGGTTAGTTCATGCCTGGTTCAGTGTTTTCCTCTTACTTAAATAGAAAAAGAAAAACAAGCTATGGTTTTTCAAATGATTGAAAAATGTATGATTTAATTTGAAGGGGAAAAAAATCCTTTGAACCCTGCGGGCAAAGTTTATAATAGCAATGAGTATAATTGAAAATAGTACTTTGCTTTGTTGCTCATTACTGGATCCGGCTATGCGGAATATGAAATGCATTTAACATTAAATTTTCACACATAATCCTTACTTCAGACATATATGTATGTAATTGTAAATTCAAAGATAGTTGAAACTGACCAGAAATATATAATATACATGAAAATGAGCGAAAAAAAATGGACACGTATCAGATCACACATATACATACATGTATTTTATCAACCCTTGGTGCCTTTTTGGATGTTTTACAGTATATCCCTTTAAAGGTATCTAATAACATTATTGACAAACATGTTCGTGCAAAGAGTGATGACTGGATGATACAATGTGTATTGTTGTAATCTGATATATACTGTATGTCAACTGAGTAATGTGTGAAAATTTCATGTTAGATGGATGTTAGTTATATGGCCGAGTTATGAGCCAAAATGCAAAGTGATATTCACTATTAAACTCGTTGCACTGACATTGTACATGTTTATGACAATCCAGTGGATAGTTACAATTCTGAAAACTTCAATCGTAAATATCTTTTTAACGAAAGGGAAAATTTGAAAAAACCAAAACCAGTCCCATGCTTCTATTAAGAATACAACAAGGTATGAGAGTTCCAAATCCTCAAAATCCAATTGAAATTCTAGCGGTTCCCTCATACCTTGTTGTATTCGTATTAACAATAAAAGCATGGGACAGGTTTTGGCTTTTCTAATTTCCCTTTCGTTAAAAAGATATTGTTGATTAAAGTGTTCAGATGTTAAACTATCCACTTGATTGTCGTAACCCTGCGCAAAGTCCGTGCAATGAGTTAGTGAATATCACTTTGCATTTTTGCTCATTACTCAGCCATAATTATTATAGCGTTCATTCAACTTAAAATTTCCACACAATTCACAGTGAACATATCAGATAACATTAACATACATTGCATCAACCATTCATCACTTTTTGCACATGTCAACAAGGTTAGTAGATCCCTTTAAGCTTTCCAGTTTAAGCGTTCCACGACTGGATAGTCAAGGGAACCACAGAACTTGTTCCGAAGCCTTGCCCTCTAAAATAAAATAGGTTAAATTAGTCTTTTACCAGACTTCATCTGCAGGGGAACAACAAATTTTGTTTTCTGCTGCTTCTTTTCAAGGCCTAGCTTAGACAGGAAATACCGGACAGTGCTCACAAAAAAAAAACTTGCATCGTCAAGTATTAAACTCTATGGACATTTACATTTTTTTTGGATGTAAAATTTGTATTTTTTTTTTTGGGGGGGGGGCTCTTTTGGGGGCATTTGGGGGCCAAATCGCCCCAAGGCCCTAGGCACTTTTGTCAATGTTCTAATACCTCCTTGCTTGTACACAGTGTCCCCAGATAAAGTTATTTCTATAAACATGTAGTTATACAATGCTAGGAATAAGCCTTTTTTTCCCTGGTGGCCAAGTCAGGCAAATAGAATACACTCGTCAAATTTCACTTGTGATTGAAAAAGAGCAAAGAAAATGGGATTCCAACAGGATTACCGTCTGAGCTATAGAAAACCCTAGTACGGCGTTCGTCCCTGAAACTCCTTAATTTTCATTGCTCGTGTGGTCAGAAGCTATTATAATGACAATTACGGGGTTTCAGGGCCGAACGCCTAGGGTTTTCTATAGCTCAGTCGGTAAGAGCACCGGTCTAGCAATCCGGAGGTCTTGAGTTCAAATCCCGTTGGAATCCCATTTTCTTTGCTCTTTTTCAAATCATACATGTATTATATATTTCTTGTCAGTTTCTCTAAATGTTTGAATTAATTATAAATTTCACTTGCCTTTACCAGAATGGGGCTGCTCAAAACAAAGAAAAACATTTATTAAAAGTATGTTAATTAGAATACATTTTGGTTGCCTGCCCTGACAAGTACAATTTAATATTAACCTGTTTACTTCACAATTATACCAGATTCTTTTATGGACAGGGTAAGATACCACATGAGTGCGCACAAAAGAACTGATCGCCCGACCATGGCATTGTATTCCCTTCTAATTAACCTAATTCCTAGCTACACCATGGTCCCATTGAAAGAAAGAGATACAATCGATTGTAATTAATTACAAATGATTGCAGTCAGAAACTTTGCGCGTTTTCAACCAGATTCGCGCATCTAGAACACATGATCTGACTTACAATTAATTGTAACATACAATAGATTGTATCTCTTTCTGCAACAGGGCCAAGAAGTTAGCTGGTCAAGTAGCACGCATAGAGGCAATCGATAGATTATTGGCTCAGTTTAGTGAAAATCTGGCTTGACAGCGATGAAATATTTTGTAGTTGCTTGTATACAAAATTTATCAGGGTATCCACTAAAATTACTGTAAAGTAGACAAATATAGGGGGACAAATCATAGACGAAGTTAGATCAGACTTCAATCTTTTAATATAATATATTAATTATATATATTATTTGGTACAAAAAGGGCAAAATATATAATTTCCTAGCAAATAATATAGGCTTTCCTCGGAACCAGGAAAACTTGGCTCCCGTCTCTCAACACGTCTCGGTAGAATGAGCTGAAATGCTGTGATATTCTTTGCCCCCTCATTGTTAAAATAGCCCCCCTGAAATCAGTAGGTACATGTACGTAGCCCCTAAAATAACCAATGTAGGGTATTATGTGTACTCTTGTGTGATATCCATCAGTCCTACTCTTTCTCTTTCTCATTTATTCTTTATACATGTACTCCTCCACATTCTCTCAATCTCCCGGTATCTCTCCTTTCTTTCTCTTTCTTACCGTCTTCCCCCCCCCCCCCCCCCCCCCCCCCCCCGGCCCAGCCATTTTGACAATGTTACTAGATGATAGCTCCCTTTAAACATTGTTCGGATCTATACATTCACTTTTCTGTTTAATATACTTGTCTGAATCCAGAAAATGTTCCAGAAAATGTAAGCAGGGCTCGACACTCGCACTGGTCTGTTGGCCCGGGGCAGTGAAATTGCACTTCGAGCCAGCAAAAATGTATAAAAGTAATATTTTGGAGGCCCGATCGGACAAGCAGATTTTTTTAACCGGACATTGACAAAATTAGAAAAATCTTGCTTTCTTCCATGTCATGCTTCATCTATAATCACATGTTTGATCAGGAAAGAGTGATTTTTGAAAAGTAAAAAATTTACTCTTGCATGTAATCAAAAAATGTTTAACCTTTTAAAGGGGTAGTTCAGTTTTGGTATATAGAGGGCGCTGCACGAAATAATTTTTTTGCGAGATAATGAAAAACTGAGTGTAAAATTTTAAAGAGCATACAATTTTAATGACAGAATAAACTTTATTTGATACAAATCGGTTCAGAAATGGCTGAAATATCAATAATGCGATCAGAATAAATCTGGGGATTCATTTATTTTGTTTAAATGCTTTAAACACTTTTTTTTTTTTTTTTTAAAGCAGTTTTTAAATAGTTGTTGATGATCTCTCTATTTAATCATTATTTCAACAAAACAGCACATGCATAATGAAAAATGGTTGAAACCAATGTCTTTTTAGAGAGCGCCCTCTTGTGTTTTAATGGCTCTTTTTTTAATCATAACAGGCTTTTTACTTAGTCGTTTGTAATTTTGTATACCTTTCGAGCCTGGTGGAGTTATAACTATTAGTTTGTAGTGTTACTGTGCAGGTTTTGGTTACTAAAGTTCAGCCTTACCAAAACTGTACTACCCCTTTAAGATACAAGGCACCATTATTATTTTTGACATTGTCTTTAATAAAGTAGAAGTACACGTAGATCAAAATTATTTCTTGATTGTTAACATTTTGCTACCATGAACACGTACCTGCACGTGCAGTATGGCACAAATGAAAGGTTAAGTTACATTACAAGCCACCATTATCTTTTTTGACATTATTTGTTAACTTATTTATAAAGTTCATTTATAAAGTAGATCAACGCCATTTCTTGATTGTCAACACTTTGCTGATTAATGCTATCACAGTACCGTGAACACGTACGTGCAATGTGCAGGATGCCGAACAAAATAAATTATTGATGCGTTTTCGCGCGGGTAGTTAACCCCTTGACTACCGGACCGAGTGGGTTGTGTACAAAGTCTATGGGGATTTCAGAAACTCAAATGGGAACGGGTTACCGAGAAAGCCGATCCTATTTTAGTTGATGCGACCGTGTAAAACTGTTTTATTCTTCTAGCGATACATAATGACGACAAAGCTGCGAATTGGTACGATGAGGGAAAAAAAGGGGAGAAAATGAAAAAAAATTTAGGAAATTACATTTTTGCCATATTTTAATCAAATTGCATTTATAATTCATGGAAATTCCGTTAGCATTAGCACGACATGATCGGTTGCCACGCTCACGTAAGCTCCAAGACCATGATACTAATTCAAATGCGCGGGGGTTTTGTTTTTCTGTCAAAACTCCAATTAATTTGATTACCCATCCTCTTATCAATTGATTGATACATTGGACAGTAGTAGTGGTTCCGTAAGTGGTGGAAATTAATTGCTTTGTTTATGAATTACATAACTCTTTGCAAAATGTTGGGTATCTATTTGATATCACAAAACGGTACCAAAACATTTAATAATGTGTTGTTCTTTGCCTGGTGGTCCCCTTTTAAAGGGGTAGTTCAGTTTTGGAATAGAGGGCGCTGCACAAAATACTTTTTTTGTGAGATAATGGAAAACTGAATGTAAAATTCGAAAGAGCATACAATTTTAATGACAGAATAAACTTTATTTGATCAAAATCGATTCACAAACGGCTGAAATATCAATAAATATATCCGATCGGAATAAATCTGTGGCCCAGATTTATTCGATGACTTTTGTTTAAACTAAAAAAATGCTTACACTTTTTCCAAAATTTTCAAAAGAGGTTTTTAAATAGTTGTTGATGATCTCTATATCTAATCATTATTTTGTCTGAAAAAGGGTTGAAACCAATGGGTTTTTTTAGACAGAGCCCTCTTGTGTTTGAATGGCTCTTTTTGAATGATAATGGGCTGTTTACTTATAAAGTCGTTTGTAATTTTCTATACCTTTCGAGCATGGTGGAGTTATAACTATTAGTTTGTAATGTTATTGAATTGAATTGAATTGATCATTTATTTCAAATCTCATAAAAACAATAACATTAACAAATCACATCAAAATTTACAAAATATAACAACAGATAAATACAATTATGAGAATGAGGAGACAGCTAGAAAGAGCAAAATAGCCTTATTAATGCTGCCACCGAATATATAAAATTAAATTAAAACCTACCTACATAACATAGACATATACAACATGAAAAAGAAAAAAAAAAAAAAAAAAAAAAAAAAAAACATACACAGTATATACAATTTAAAATGTATATTGCATGTATTGTGCATGTTTTGGTTACTAAAGCTTAGCCTTACCAAAACTGTACTACCCCTTTAATACATCATGCCCATACAATTAACCCGATCACTATGGGGACCGAGAATTCTCGGTCCCCGTTGTGCCTACTCATATACGGGAACCGAGATTTCTCGGTTCCGAGCAAGGGCTATATTAATTGCATGAACATACATGTATGCATCTTGTAAGTACAATATAATTTGGCTGAATACAAAGATTGAACCCTTGGCTACATGTATATCAAGTTTCCCCGACTCTAGTTGCTCGATTATTGTTTTATTACAATTTTATCATGGTAATACACAAGTCTAATTTCAGGATATTCGTATACAAACACATACAAGCCAGAATCATAGTTTTCGCATAGAATTTCACTTCGCTGACCCTATACTATGCATATCGATCGCCTCTATTGTGCGAACTACTTGACCAGCGAACTCACGCTAGGTTGAATAGAAGCGAATACAATGCCATGGTCAACCAGATATCGATCGGTTCTTTTGTGCACGCCCAGTGGGGTAACTCGACCGGTCCGTAAAATAATCTCGTATATAGCTATTGAAGCAGTATATCTATTGCCGTGGTAAAAGGGTTAACACATTGTCTATTCCGTTCTCATAGGCAACGGGTTAAAGTGAAACCAGTAAAGTGTCTAACTCCACGAAAATTACTTGGAGCTTTTTTACCACATTCCTCTTCTACCGTGTTGTTTGGCTTATGGTAAGAGAAGAATAAAATAGGGTTAGATTTTTTTAAATGCCCCTTTAGTATGACGATATCTATCATTGATAATCATTCAGCTCAAGAGCGTTAATGAATGGTCATAAACCTCATAAACGTCACACAGTAATTCGTTGTAAAAGCTGACGCAAATTTTTCGCTTTTTTTACCAGGAAAGCAGTGTCCTTTTTCAATGAAACTTTCACACATCATTCGGACATGTATCTTACAATGATTTTGGTACAGGATTGAAGTCTCAAAGGTAATTTTGGGCAATATCTGACACTTTACAGGTGCACCTTTAAAATAAAAAAAACAATACCATGATTTAATCAGGGGGGAAAGGCTCTCTCAGAGTTGATCCATTGATTAACTTCATCGTAAAGATTTTTTCCAAAAGTGTTATTATTTGAGACATCAATCATTAACCAATATCATTGTGACTGTGAGATTCTTCTGAATATGTTATGGATTCATAGAAAACAAAAACTGTTGACTACTTCAGTGAAAAAAAAATGAACAAATGATGGCTGATTTTATCCCCCGAGGCGGACTGATTTTGTTCTACAAATTTACTACAATTGAAAAAAAGGTAATGGAAAGCTTTTCACTCAACAATAAATATTTCCATCATACCCAGGTCGAAAAAACAGTTGAAACCAGTTGAAACCAGTTGGAAATTCAACTGGTTTTTACTGGTTTTAACTGACATCAAGCGGTAGCAGTTTACATTCCCGGTTCCCAGTAAAGATAAATGGATAGATGCAGCAGTCCAGTTAAAACCAATAGAGATACCAGTTGAAACCAATTCAAAATACCAGTTGGAACCAACTACTTTAACTGGTCTTCTTACTGGTAAGCCTTACTGGATTCTTACTCGATTCCAATTGATTCCAGTTGATTCCAGTGTACCAATTTCCATATTGAAACCAGTTGGCCAACTGGTGGTATCAACTGGTACCAGTTGGCAACTAATTTTCAACTGTTTTTTCGACCTGGGTAAGGGACACATTTTAAACATCAAACCCACTATATTCTTCACTACCATTTATAAGCAAAACGAAAAGGCACAAAAGAAATGTGAAAGCTCCAAGTGATTTTGGTTGAATATGACACAGTTGATGGCTAATGAATTTTTAGGGGCCCCAGGTCAGGGGGCATGTGCTTATTTCAAGCACTGTCTACAGAAACCTGGTGGGCCCTGTATTAAAGGGATAGTTGAGTTTTGGTCAAACTGAATTTTATTAACCAAGAGCTGCACCGTTACAGTACAAAATAATAATTATAACTCTACCATGCTCAAAAGGTATAGAAAATTACAAACGACTAAGTAAAAACCTGGTTATCATAAAAATAGGCCATTACCACTCAAGAGGGCGCTCTTTAAAAAAACATTGGTTTCAACCATTTTTCATACAAGTGTGCAAGTGATGTTTCATTAAAATAATGATTAAATAGAGACATCATCAACAACTATTTAAAAACCTCTTTTGAATTTTTTTGAAAGCAGTGTATAAACATAAATGTTTTTTTTTTTAAAGTGAAGATAATGTATCGTCTGGCTAGATGATATATAAATAAAATATTTTGAAATCAAACTATGAGAGCATTCGAAAGGGAATGATTTTAATTTCACATGCTTTTATATTTAATGAACTTTCAAATGGAATTAAAACCAACCAATTTAGTGTCATGGGGTATTTTGGGAAGTACCAATACTCAAGTGTACCTTTAACTCTATTTGGATTTTAAGATCTAGCAGGGAATGGGTTAATTGTCCCTGATCAAGGGCAAGTTATTACTCAGGGCCTTATTCAGGGCTCGACACTCGCACTGGCCTGCTGGCCCGGGGCCAGTGAAATTGCACTTCGGGCCAGCAGAAATGTATTAAAGTCACATTTTGTTGGCCCGATCAGGCAAGCAGATTTTCAACCCGACATTAACAAAATGAAGAAAAAAATCTTCCATGTTTCTTTTATTATCACAGGTTTGATCTGAAAAGAGTGATATTTTGAATAGTAAAAAGTTTAACTCATGAAATTAAAATTTGTACAAAGAGAAAGAGCACACATTTCTCTATTTTTAGAGCCCTATGTTGTTACTGTACCTGCTTTTGCTATTTTGTAATGATTTTTATTAAAGCGTAGATCGCTATAATTTAGGAAAATCCTTAAATTGGCAACACATTGTCATATTTTCAAAACAGATTTTGGTGTTCGAATTGGCAACATCGTGGCAAAGTCACTTCATATTTGTCTTAAATTGTAATGACTAAATATTTTCCACCTATTTTTACGTCATTTAAAGGTCGAAAAAAATTAGGAGTTGCCAATTTGTAGAGGAGAATAATGATCAATTTTGCCTTAAAATAGCTCTCGTCCTTGATGGGTTAACTTGGAAATGATAGCATGGACTGATTAAGGGCAAGGCTTCGTCAATGCATTAGTCACTCTGGAATAATATATGTAATTCGTTCCAGGAGAGTGAATCCATTCAAAAGAGCTGGGCTGTGGTGTACGGAGCGCCCCTATTAGTATTATACCCAAATCAGTCTCGCATTGGTTGAACCCGTTCAGTGCCCCTCGTTGCATAAAGAGTTGCTATCAATTGTAGAAATTTGTCAGAAATTGTCAGAAATATGCCTAGTTTTAAAACCAATCAGATGTGCACATTTAGTCACATGATCTGACTTGCAATTATTTACAAAGTTACAATCGATAGCATCTCTTTCTGCAATGGAGCCCTGGACTGATTGTTTTTGCTATAACACATACATTATTCTCCATAGACCCCAGCCCAGCCCAAGTATTTTTGGGACCAGTCATGAACAGGTTAATCCAACATGAAGGATGATGGCCTACAAATGATAGGGTTTGGTAGTCCTACATTTGAGCAAGATGATGACAAGATACATGTATATTAGGGTGCGGTTCGTTATTCCGAAGGTTCGTTATTCCGAAGGTTCGTTATTCCGAAGGTTCGTTATTCCGAACACGCAAATTTCCTATACCTGAGTGTTCGTTAATCCGAAAATGAAATAGGGTTCGTTAATCCGAACATTTGTTGCATTATTCCGAAGGTTCGTTATTCCGAAGGTTCGTTATTCCGAAGGTTCGCTATTCCGAAGGTTCGTTATTCCGAAGGTTCGTTATTCCGAAGGTTCGCTATTCCTAAAATGAAATCGGGTTCGTTATTCCGAAGGTTCGTTATTCCGACGGTTCGTTATTCCGAAGGTTCGTTATTCCGAAGGTTCGCTATTCCTAAAATGAAATCGGGTTCGTTATTCCGAAGGTTCGTTAGTCCGAAAATGAATTAGGGTTCGTTAATCCGAAAATGAAATACGGTGTGTGTGCGTGTGTGTGTGTTTGTGTATGTGTGCACTGGCGTAGTGGTGGGGGGGGGGGGTGTCATGGGCCCCCCTCCCAAATCAATTTAAATCATGGCTTTTATCTAATTTTATTGAAAAAGAGTAAACACTCAGATTGCACAGTTTCAATTTTTAAAATGCCGCACCCTATGCAATATTTGGGACGTACGTGTCAAGCTCTACATTTTTCCAAATATATTAATAACTGACAAATTATACAAAATGATTTTACATTCACATCTAAATAATACAAATTAACTTTTACATTAATAAAGCATAAACCAACCCCCCCCCCCCCCCCACCCCTTGGGCTGCCAAGTGAAAATGTGATGTGGAAAACATCACTTGCGGGGATTCAAAATAGAACACCCCCCCCCCCTGCCCTTAGTTGCTATTTATGATGAAATACATACAATTCAGACAAATAAAATGTGATTTTGGACTGATATCAAGCAGCAAAATCTAACTTTATGACATAATTATAATTATATCCCATTGATTTTGGTTTTATTTCATGTTTTTTTACATGAGAAAGATATAAATATATATATCTCATTCTTATTGCACTGTTTTACAAAGAAAAAGAAAATACAATTTGACTAGAATTGTAAAGCCACTCTTTGCCCCCCTCCCCTTCTCCCCCACCCCCATGCAGCCACGGCAATTAGAGTAAGATTGATCCTCTTTCCCCAAGTCCACACTGCTCAAAATCAAATCAACTTAATTCTTTTCTACGTCGTATTTATTGAATTTTCGGATTAACGAACCCTATTTCATTTTAGGACTAACGAACCTTCGGAATAACGAACCCGATTTCATTTTCGGATCAACGAACCTTCGGAATAACGAACCTTCGGAATAACGAACCTTCGGAATAACGAACCCGATTTTATTTTCGGATCAACGAACCTTCGGAATAACGAACCTTCGGAATAACGAACCTTCGGAATAACGAACCTTCGGAATAACGAACCTTCGGAATAACGAACCTTCGGAATAACGAACCTTCGGAATAACGAACCTTCGGAATAACTGAACCTTCGGAATAACGAACCTTCGGAATAACGGACTGTAACCGTATATTAAGTATACAAGGAGAAAAAGCATACATTTCTTAGCCTTATTCTGTTACTGTACCTGCATGCTTTTATTTATTTTTCTATTTTTTTAATGCGTAGATCGCTATAATTTTGAAAAATACTTAAATTGGCAACACATTGTCATATTTTCAAAACAGATTTTGGCGTTCAAAAGTGGCAGCTTTGCAGCAAAATTACTTCATATTTGTCTCAAATGTTAATAATAAATAATTTCTACCTATATTTATATATTTGCATCATTAAAAGAAAAGGCAGACAAAAATTAGGAGTTAGCAATTTGTTGTCAAGTAAATAATGATCAATTTTGCTTTGTAAAGGCTCTTGTCCTTGCTGGGTTTAATAGATGGTCCAACGGGTTCTCGGAAACAATATGAGCTCACGGTTAACTGGCTTTTCAGTGTAAACTACCTCTGTGGTAAACCTTGATTATAAATTAGGCTTTTCAAAACCACATCACAATAGAACCAAAGTCAAGGTACGATACCCCCGTTCAGGACTGGTCTGGTCTGTTCGTAAAAATAGTCTGGCTGGAGCGGAGTCGAAAGAGGTGGATTTCATACCAAAATCAACTCTTCCAAGGTTGAAATATATCTGTGCAACTATTTCACACACATAAATGTTCATCCCTTAATCATGACTAAAGAATCATGACTAACAAAACGTCGTATAAAGAATCATGATTAACTAAACTACCCGAACGTTCACACACACAAAAGCAAGATCCCAAAACAGGTGGCATTCAGCTGCAGGAAACATCGTATAAGTGCGTAGTTTGCTACTGCGCAGTGTGTTGTCTTTTTTCTGTCTGCGGGGCATTAAGCCCCGCCCAGTTATACGAGTCTCGTATAGCTAATAATGATTAAACGAGCGACCGGTTGTTCACACACAAAACGATCGTGATTCTATAGTCAGCTCTCGTACGAAACGATGCTCAAACCCCTGTTTCGTTAATCATGATTAGCTATACGACGTTTCGTTAAGTGAGCGTTCAGACACACAATTTCCGACAATTTCCGTCGTATAGCTAATCAGGAGCTGATTCTTTAGTCAGCTCCTGATTAGCTATACCATGAAATTTTTGTGTGTGAACACGGGGTATCACATACACACATTTAACCCTAATAAGGCTGGTGGGGTTGGGTGGGGAGGGGGGAGGGCAATAAAAAAGATAAAACCTTGGTTATTTGGTCTTGTTTTCATTTATGTTTGTTATGGGACTCAAAGTAGTAGAAGAATAGTAAGAAATAAATATTTGAAATACATACATGTAAGTTTATAGAAAAACAAAGAAATACATAAGAAATTATCAAAACAATAAAAAACATTAAAAAATAAGCAATTTCTTCCACTTTTTGTAATTAATGCATTAGTATTCCAAGTTATGATTATAGCATTATAGCAGCATTTAATTATCTAAGGTATATGATTTATGGGCAAAAATTTGAATTAAATGACCTCATATGCAGTGAATTTGTCAAAAAATTGAATTAATCATAGTTATTTATACACTCTCCTCGACATGCATGCAAATGTTCGCGTTGATCAACCATTTCACGGCCAAGATCTTGTGGGGGGGGCATTTGTACAATAGTGATTAAAGTTCTCTGAATGCATCTTACCAATCAGTAATATTACTTGTACAAATGTCCGTAGACACGCTACCCAACATACTTACAATAGCAATTGGTTGACACTGTGCAATTACTTTTAATCAATCATCCTTTTATGGCATTCACGGTTGACTCCAATGGCAAGGTTCAAACAATGGCAATTCCAGCGTGACAGACGGGACATCCACTCATGACTTTTTCAGTTTTGATTGATTTGTAGGCAAATGGTTAAACATTAAACAGGAGTTTTTATGCTTATGATATTAAATTGCAGTCATACTTTCAAAATATATGAGTTTTATTTTGTGTGACCTCTGACCTAGATGTCAGTGGGTCGTTGAACTCAGCGTGACAGACGGGACACACTTTTACCAAGCTTTTTTCACTACCTCACTTAATTTAAAATCCCTGCTAACTGGATGATCTTACAAGGCTGCTCATGTCTGTAGGTTATTACTTGCCTAAGGCCAGTTGTATGCCACTACTTAGGGAAATCCCCCATGTTTGTCTTAAATAGGAAAAAATCCAAAATATGAGCGTGACAGACGGGACAAGAAAAACGTGACAGACGGGACATGTACAATTCCTATGGGTGAATTGGACAATCTGTAAAATATACTATTTCAGTCATTTTTAGGAGTTTTTCTGTAATAAATTACACCCTTATTGATAAAAGTAGTTGCTAAAAGATAAAAGCAGTGTTATTTTTAAAATTTAAATTGATTAAGGTAGGTAAGCTAGGAAATAATCTAATTTTACATAGTACAACACGATATCCAATGCATGGGACTGTAGAAAACCTTAAAATCCCCACCAATTACCTAAAATGTTGTTTTTACAGGTTATTTAAGTTGATAATGCCACCAACTATTGTGATAAGCCTCTAAAGTGACAGATTTAGCCAAACTCATTATGAAACAGCAACAACCTAGTTGAATTAACAAATTAGTAGTAAAAAGGAGCGTGACAGACGGGACAAAAACGTGACAGACGGGACAAAACGTGACAGACGGGACAAGATTAAAACATTGATAGTTATATTCATAACTTATATTTTTACAAAAATGTAGTGTCAATGTAAAGGTAATAGGCCTTTGTTAATAAATATAAAGTTTGATCCAAAACCAGTCACAGGTATTTGCTAGGAATTAATTAATTGTTAAAAAACGTGACAGACGGGACAAAAATTGAGTTGAACTTTGACCCCCAGTAAATGCACGAAATACAGGTTTTGGCGAAATTTTTTTATATTTATTTGAATTTTCACTCCGTATCTATTATTTGCATTCAGTTTTTGAATATGCATCTAGATATAAATACAGATATAATCAATTTCAAATAACCCTTATTTTTCACAAATATGTCTAAATCCAATTAATAAGTCTAAAAATGCAGATTTTGGGCAAAAATGGCAAAATATCAAAAAATCAAATATGGTTTCAGAAAGTTCAAGTCATGCATTATCAGCCATAATAAGAAAAAAAACTCAACAGCAAACTTAATTTTGATTGTTTTGGTAGACATTTTCATGGAATTAGGGATCGTTGGTATAGAGGGCGCTGCACAAAATAATTATTTTGTGAGGTTTAATGAAAAACTGAGTGTCAAATTCAGTTTGACCATGTTGACCAAAACTCAACTATCCCTTTAACCTGTTTGATACCAGTAATAAATATGTAGCATTTAATATAGCGCGCCAGGTATCTACATGTAGGTGCCCTATTCAGAGGAGCATTATTACCCTTGGTCATCAGGTACAGTCCCAACCCGGCCGCACAGTTATCATACACACAAGTAATTGAGAAGTAAGTTTTGAGGATTTTTGACAATGTTATACTAGATCTCTTTAAAAATGTAAACTCTTGATCAAAAGTGACACCCTCCTTAATAGCATACATGTAGCATAGCGTTGTTTTGTAGCAAAATTACTGCGATACAGTACTTAAGAGTTCATAAAACGGCAAGGAAATATTGAGTTAATCACAAAAGTTGAAATGCAGACAAAGCATTATATGTGACCTTACACCACAAAATGACCAATAAGTCTGGAAAAATGATTGTGCTAATTTGTACATGACATTAAAATAGCAGTCATTACCTTTAAAATGGTATGTAATTTATCGTATTTAGACTTTAAAGCAAACAATCTCAAAATAAGCGCCCAGGATTTGGAACATGGCTGAATCAGTTTTAAAATTAGGGAGAAAACGGACCGCTTCAAAGATCGGCGTCCATTCAAGCACTGTAATCTGATCATCTTTATTTGATTAAAAAACATATTTAAACATGATTTCTGGCTCTCAAAATTTAACGAAAGGTAGACTAAGATACTCTCATTCAGAAAATACAAAAATCCTGAATTTCATATTTTAAACAAAATTTGACTAAATCAGCTAATAACAGACAAACTACCATGGCGACATAACGGTCGTTTTGTGGAGTAAGGTCACGTATTATAAACTCTTGTCACTATGTACAATCAAACGCGACACCATGCTTATAAAGCATGCGTTTTTTTGCAGCGAAATTACTGTGATACAGTACTTAGAATTCATAGAACGGTAAGGAAATATTGAGTTAATCGCAAAATATGGAATGAAGACAAAACATTATAAACTATTGTCACTATTTACAATCAAAAGTGACACCCTGCTTAATATAAAGCATAGTACAGCGTTTTTTGCAGCAAAATGACTGTGATAGAGTACTTATAGAGTTCATAGAAAGGTAAGGAAATATTGAGTTTATCGCAAAAGATGGAATGCAGGCAGACAAAGCATATATTAGTAACGGCTGAAATAGCAGGCCTAATGTTGCCATACAGGTGTCGGAAATAGACCTACGTGTATCCAAGTCTAACACCTATAGCGCGAGGCTTACACAGCGTGATGCGTGCACCACGGCCCCGATTCTCACGCTCACACTCTCACACGACCAGTTACCTAAATCTCAAAACGCTTCATACATTCCCCCTAATACCCCCAAAAAAGAAAGAAAAAAAAGAAGATAATTAGATGAGGTAAAACAATACATCTATATAATTTTGTTGTTGTCAGCTGAGTTAACACTCTCACACGATCAGTTACCTAAATCTCCGTTTCATACATTCCCCGTCTAAAAAAAATGAAAATATAAAAAAAATAAAATAAACAATAAAAAAATGATAATTAGATGATGTAAAACAATACGTCTGTCGGCTGAGTAAACACTCTCACACGATCAGTTACCTAAATCTCCAACGCTTCATACATTCCCCCTCTAAAAAAATGAAAATATTAAACAAATAAAATAAACAATAAAAAAAAGATAATAAGATGATGTAAAACAATACATTTTAAATGTAGTAGTTTATTTTCAGCAGAAATAGTATACAATGTACATATTGTTTTACTCAAATATGATCCTACTATACGCAACCAACCAAGGCCTGTTTAAAACAGGTGGTAAGAGGTGGGTGGGCCTGATAATATTTGCACTATTCGAAGAGCTACATTGTAATATAATTTACTGCCTAGCAATAACCAAATACCACCCTTTTATAACTATTTAAATACTACTAGGAACAATAGAAATTTATTGTAATATTTGAACATCTGACGAGAATTTAATACAGACATTGATATATTTATATCCATAGATGTATTTGCAACAAAGGTATTGGGTATCATTTATGAGATTTATTTTTAGACAAAGCACTGAATTAAAACAAATATGTTCCAAACAATACAAGCACAAATGTTATAGAGTACAGAAGCCATGACATCATAAAAACACTTTTTTAGAATTTTCTAATTTGGACTTCATTTTCAGAAAGAGCATAACAAATAATGTCCAAATACCGAAAAATCAAAGGAATAGGTTACATATTGGCTGAGATATGCCCATCCGAATGAATTTTACTTCAATGGGCAATCAGTGTTATAATGCACTGGTTCCTAAATTTAGGAACCAGTGCACTATAACACTGATTGCCTATTGACCAAAAAAATAATTCGGATGGGCATATCTCGGCCAATACGTAACCTATTCCTTTGATTTTCGGTATTTGGACATTATTTGTTATGCTCTTTCTGAAAATGAAGTCCAAATTTGAAAATTCTAAAAAAAATGTTTATGACATCATTTATGACATCACACTTCACCACTCTATAGCGGCTAAGTATTACAGTCAGTAAAGGGTCGCTGGTTAAGAAAAAAGTAGGGCATTATTAAAAAAGTTAATTCTATTGTCAAGTTAAGTAGCCTTGTAGACAGTCAAGGACAGCAACCTTGTTCTCTTTATTTGTTATTTGTTTAATTTTGTTTAATTTTTTTATTTATGCTCCCAAAATTAAAAATAATCATCATCTCAACATTTTATATCACACAAAGAAGGTTCTGATCTACTAGATGGTTACTATTGGTGTCGATTTTGGGAGTATTTCCCTCCCGGGACTCGCGATAATTTTTCGGGCGAGTCACGGGTACCCGAAATTTACCCATTTGTTGATTTCGCTATCGGCATGTCACGCCGCTGGGAAAACATGGTTTAATACATTGCATCTCATGAGTTTATAATGAACTGAATGATACCTAGCATATTATTACAGAGTGCATGAACACAAAAAGGACAGAAAAGAAAATGGGAGTGGGCAGATAACTCGGGCGTTCAAAGAGGGGAAAAGGAAAGAAAAGAAAATGAGCGTGGGCAGATAACTCTGGCGTTCAAAAAGGGGACTTTTACTTTTTTTTCGGGATATCGAGTATCGATTTTTGCGCCCGGGACTCGACATTTTTCGGCGGGACCCGGGTACCCGTGACTCGTCAACAGCCTTAATGGTTACACAAATCAAATTAGCGGAAAATCACCCCTAACCCCCTTTGCATATATTCAACAATAAAGTATGAAAACTGATTTGTTCTCTTACGGCTGGTAGGCCAGGCTAGGGGCGTTTGCCTTTCATGACATTTTGAAAATAGAAAGAAAATTAGTATTCGTGATATTCTGAACTTGAGAACATTTTGGTACTTATTGAACTATTCTTGTACCCTTTTCCCCATTTACTAATCAAACAATAAAAAAAAGTATACATCCAAAACCCAGTACAGTACTCTGAAGTCTATAAAACAATCTTTGTTTATTAGTGGTTCGGATTCACAAATCAGATGCCATCTTGCGACCGCCTTTTGTATGATGCCAAATACACACTAGTCTAGCGTATGTAGTGCGCACAAGCTAACATAGTTATGATTGTTTGAATATCGCCCCCTACATCCGCACGTGTGGTAATCCTTAACCCCTTGATTATGAGAACTGGGTGGGTAACTGGGTGGGTTGTGTACAAAGTCTAGATCTGGGGATTTCAGAAACTTGAGGGGAACAGGTTAAAGGGACTTAGTAACATTGTCAAAAATCCTCAAAAAAAAATTAATTCTAGCGGTTCCCTTATACCTTGTTGTATTCGTATTAACAATAAAATCATGGGACAGGTTTCGGTTTTTCAAATTTCCCTTTCGTTACAAAGATATGTATGATTGAAGTATTCAGATAAGAAAAACTCCGGGCGAGTTTTTCTTCCGTGTACAAAGTGAGTGCAGTGAGTTACTGAATATCACTTTGCATTTTCGCTCATGACTTGGCCATACAATGTCCATTTGACTTGAAATTTTCACACAATACCCTGTGTACATATGAGATATTACAATATACATTGCATCAACCATTCATCACTTTTTGCACATGTCAACAAAGTTACTAGATCCCTTTAATATCAAATCTGCTTCAAATTCACCCAATCAGTATACAGTCAACTAAGCTCCTAGGTGCATGTTTTTGTGAAGAACATCTCTTATCTACTGATACATGTACTTCATTTTTTATTATTAGAAATGTCTCAAAAGTGTCATTGTAAATCTAAATCTAGCGTATTTCCATTCTGGAACTCTCATTAAAATGAAAGCAATTCCCGTCATTTTCAAATTTCGCTTTTAACCCGTTCCCTTTGAGTTTCTGAAATCCCCATAGACTTTGTACACAACTCACTCAGTTCCTGTAGTCAAGGGGTTAAGTGATGTTCACAAAGATATAATGGCCCGTATTCACAAAGGAGGTTTGTACAAACCCTGGTTCAAACCGCGGTTTACATCTATGGAATGCCAATTGTAAACTGATGGAGAGAGAATGTAAATTCCTTACTTGTTAACAATGTTGATGGTACACAGTCTCTCTCCATCAGTTTACAATTGGCATTCCATAGATGTACATTAAACCGCGGTTTGAACCGAGGTTTGTACAAACCCTGGTTCAAACCCCGGTTTACATCTATGGAATGCCAATTGTAAACTGATGGAGAGAGAATGTAAATTCCTTACTTGTTAACAATGTTGATGGTACCCATTCTCTCTCCATCAGTTTACAATTGGCATTCCATAGATGTAAACCGCGGTTTGAACCGGGGTTTGTACAAACCTCCTTTGTGAATACGGGCCTCTGTGTTTGTGTTTGTTACTCTCCTACTACACACATGTGTACACAGACAGCACGGCTAGATTATTTTATTTTTTCAGCAATGTATCCCAACTTCAGAAAGTGGTAGTATGCCCTCTTGTGTTGATAAACTTATAGTGCACATGTATACATTTAAGCCTTGGTTGTGCCCAGTTGTTCTGGTGGGACTTGACAAATTGAAAACTACTAATGATATCTACATTCTAAACAAAAAAATCAAAATCTTAAAAAAACAAACACTTGAATCTTTTTAAATTCTTATAGGGAACCAACACCCCAAAATAATACTCTAATAGATCTATTAAAAAGGTCATAGTTTTAGTAGACGATACAACCAAAGTGTTCAGAAAAATAAGTTTTCAAGCAAACTATATAATTGAAAAACTCATCACCACAATAAAGTACCTTCATTCATGGGTCTGCAGAACAAGACTATTGTCTAGGAAGTCAAGTGATTCTATTGTCTCCAAACATACGCGTGTATAGAATTGGCGCATTCACAAACGTATGGTGCATAAGGAGCCATGATGCCCTATTGGTTCCTAAAGTGTTGGTTATTAATTGCATTGTTTATGAATTACACATCCATTTGCAATATCACACAAGGGTACAAAAACACAGTAACTATGTGTTGTTCTTTGCCTGGTGGTTTCCTTTTATACAATCAAGCCATTTTCTAGAAAAACAAGCTAAAATTTGTTGAACTATTTGTTGAACTATGGTCAATGGATAACATGATCGAGATACACTAAAAGCAAATCTTCTTCAATGGAATAAAAAAATACAACATTTAAATTGTTTTGCCAATCTTCAAGAGCATGCTGTTTAAGGTCGAGTCACTTGCAACTAGTGATGACTTGTATGAGACAAGCGAGACCGGGATTCCCAATATATATAAAATTTGCATATATTCATGAAACCCTGCTAGCTAAAGTGCATTTCAGATGTTACAGTTTAGTGTGCTACAAAAAGTTTTCCTTGCCCTCAACTACATGTAGGGTTAGCCGGTTTAGACTTGGGTACCCACTATAAAGTCAACCCTAGTTAGGAACTAAAAGTCATGTGTTTAATAACTACCGTATTTGTCGGTGTATTAACCGCTCCGGTGTATTAGACGCACCCCCTAAAAAAAATTTACAAAAAAAAAAAAAAAAAAAAAAGTGCGGTTAATACGGTCGTGTATTATAACCGCACCCCTTTTTTTTTTTTTTTTTTTTTTGAAAAAAGGTGCGGTTAATACACCAGCAAATACGGTAGCCACTTCATCCACAAAATACTTAGCATGAAACTAAGCTTGGCAAGTTCTATGAATATCGGCCCAGGGGGTGTCTCACAAAGATTCAAAGTTGAACTTAACTCTAAGTTAGACTTCACAATTATGGAACTAGCCATTTGTGGCCTTGAAAGAAAGCATATATATATTTCAAAAGCAAAAATAGATTTAAGAATTTGAAACTTTCAACAAAAATGTATACAAATTATAATAACAATAGTAAGCTATTTCATCAAACTTTCCCTTTCAAAAGAACTATTTCAACAATTGTTAAAGGAAACTTAACAGCTTTCCATAATAGTTAGGTCGAACTTAGAGTTAAAGGGATAGTTGAGTTCTGGTAAAGAGAGTACAGTTTTTGGTCAAACTGAATTTTAGTAACCAAACCTGCTCCATTACATTACAAATGAATAGTTATAACTCCACCATGCTTGAAAGAAATACAAAATTACAAATGACTAAGTAAAAAGCCTGTTATCATTCAAATAGAGCCGTTAAAACTCAAGAGGGCGCTCTCTAAACACTCATCGGTTTCAACCATTTTAAATACAATATTGTGCATGTGGTGTTTTGTTGAAATAGTGATTCTAAGATAGAGAGATAATCAACAACTATTAAAAAACCTCTTTTGTAAAAATTTTTTTCAAAGGAAGCATTTAAAAAAACAATTTAACGGCTGGTTCAAAATTATCGAATAAATGTGGGCCCCCACATTTATTACAAATGGTTATGTTTTTGGATATTTCAGCCATTTCTGAACCAATTTTGATCAAATAAAGTTTATTCTGTCATTAAAATGGTATGCTCTTTCTAATTTGACACTCAGTTTTTCATTATCTCACAAAAAAAATTATTTTGTGTAGCGCCCTCTATACCAAAACTCAACTATCCCTTTAAGTTCAACTTTGAATCTTTTTTAAAACACCCCCAGGGCTCTACAATCCCACTTGCCTAATTGCCAGGGGCAAGTCAATCTCACTGTGGAAGGCAACTTGTACAACACTTCACTTGGTGCATTGAACTGCACATCTTTTGTCAAACATAAAACAAACAAAATACAGAAGTATACATGTACAGTGTATATAGCAATTGAACCAAATTATTAAAACATACCTTGTAAAAAGGTTCTTGAGATAAACGTCACTTGCATGGGATGCTTGCAATCATGTCCAAAAGATCTGTAGTAAGAAAAACATTCAAATACTGGTTTTAAAGGCCTAAAACAACCATGTTAAAGGGATCTACATGTAGTAAAGTTTGTTGACATGTGCAAAAAGTGATGAATGGTTGGTAAAATGTGTATTGTCTTGATATGATACATGTCCAATATGGAAAAGTTGTATGAGCGAAATTGCAAAGTGATATTTGCTCACTCATTGCACTGACTTTGTTCAGTTATAACTTTCCAGTGGATAATTTAATTACAAATCTGAACACTTCAATCCTAAATATCTTTTTGATTAAAGGGAAATTCAAAAAAACAAAACCTGCTCCATTATGAGGTATGAATGAACCACTAGAGTTCCAAGTAATGGTGCCGTCACACCGGAGCCACGCTCTCTCTGCGTTCTCGTACTTATAAAACAAAACAAAACATTTTGATCAAAGCGCAGGGGAAGCGCCGACAAATCAAGCGATTAATGACACAATGGTAGCTCGTTCCCGCTCTTACCACGATCTTAACATGCTCTCCGTACGCTCTGGCCACGCTTTCCGAGCTATTCACTGTTCACGCTCCGTGTATCTGTAACAATAGCTCAGAACAATGAGACGAGGCCGTTTGCTCTACGCTCTCGCCACGCTCTGGACACGCTCTCTGCGATCCTATACCATGCACGCATGTAGTTGAACACACTCAGTGCGTTTCCTACCAGCACACTACGCATGCTCTTGGCGTAGATCTGTTTTGAGAGGTGGGGTCGGAGATATTAATAATGTTAGTTTTCCAAACAGTGTATGAACATTGAACATCGTGGTTTTGCGACCGGGTTTTTTTTTTGGGGGGGGGGGGGGGGGGTGCACGTTGGGAACGTGTCGCCGAGATTTTGGACAAAACAATTATATATTTGCGGGAAATCTGTGTTCATAATGCATACATAGGGTGTGCGTATGTCCCCATTCATTGTAGCCTCATATAATTTTTATGCCGCCATGCCACGTTTTAGCTAGAAATTGAGTTTCCCCCAAATGTATTTTTGCCCGGACATGCCATTTTAACTTGTGACATCATTTTACCTATAGTTGAAACGTGTCAAACTTTGCAATCTATAATCTATAGCCTATAGCGTCCACTAGCAGAAGTGCTGGAATAGATCTGCAAGAATGTCTTTTGTTCAACTTGGGAATGAATGAGAAGATCATGACACTTGTGTGAAAAGATATCCTCCCAAGCATGGACACACAATAGCCCCAGAACAAAAGATTAGGTCGCCGAAGACCCCACGTTCGTTTTCGACATGTCGAAAGCGAGCGTGGTTCTTCGGCGACCTAATCTTTTGTTCAGCGAGCTATTGTCTGTGCATTCATGGAAGGATATCTATTGACGCATGTGAGATAATCTTCCCATTCATTGCCCACTGCATTGCCAATTTGCTAATTTAACCTGGACGCAGCGCGAGCGCCGCGAGAGCGGCCAAGAAAAGTGTACGTTCTAAACAATAGCGAACAATGAACACCGCTCTCCCCACGTTCTCCACACGCTCTCTCCACGTCCTCCACACGCTTCCAATTTTATGAATGGGGATTAGGAGCGCAGAGAGAGCGGCGCGAGAGCGTAGAGCGGTGTGACGGCTGTTTAAGACGTGGATTTGGACAATCTTTCTAGATCCCTTTATTAAGTGATTCACTAACTTCATTATAAAGTTTTCCCAAAATTGATATTTGAGACTTCAATCATTATAGGTACCAATATCATTGTTAAATCCTTCTGAATGATGTGTGATAGTTTCATTGAATTAGAACACTATTATTTTACCCAGGAAAAATTGATGTCAGATTGTATCACCTACTGCAGGGCTCGACACTCGCACTGGCCCGCTGGCCCGGGGCCAGTGAAATTGCACTGACTTAGGGCCAGCAAAAATGTACAATATAGTCATATTTTGGTGGGATTTCCAACCCGATATGGACAAAATTAGAAAAATCTTGTATTCTTCCACGTCTTGCTTCATAATCAAAGGTTTGATCAGGAAGGAGTGGTATTTTGAATAGTAAAAGGTTTACTCATGAAATAAAATTTTCGGGCCAGTAAATTTTCTTTTGGGCCACCAGAAAAGGGGGAGCAATTATTTCACTGGCCCGACCGGGCCACCGGACAGAAAAGGCAAGTGTGGCCGGCTGGCCACCCTGCCTACTGCATGTCTATTGACTTGGGCTACAATAAAAATTTAAAAAGCATTCTGGAAGGCTTCTTGAACCTTGAACCTTGAAGTGATAATCCCTATAGCAGCTCACTGGGGAAGCTAAACTGGGATGAACGGTGGTGTGACGTCATAGGCCGACGGTGGAAAGTGAAGTTATATACAATTCAATTAACTATCTCTAAAATTAGGGAGGCATTTGACAAATCAAAACCCATTTCATTCTTCTTTTTCTAACAACAAAAAAAGCCAAACAACAGGGTCAAGAGAAATTTTGAAGCTCAAATAGTCAAACTCAAAGTCCAAAGACCAAGGGAATTTTGCCTTTTGACTTGAGTTTTTGTACTTTATAAATAATAATATGGATCACTTTGTCTGATTATACTATGGATTACCAATTTGCCTGCAACATAGAACAGTATGATAATGAAAATAATAGAAACAAATCAGCAAAAGCGGCCTTTAAAAAATTATTGTCGTAATCGTCATTAGAAAAACAAAAACAACAACAACACAAGTGCCAGATGCCGTAACAACTGAGGAGTAGGGTTCGGGCTGGGAAGCTAGGCCGCTACTCTCCCGTGTTTGGAGCTGACAAACACCCCTGACTAGACGGGCCGGAAAACGTACACCTTCCCCATTCTCACATCACACCCACATTTAACCTGATTTTAGATTTGCTTTTCAATCTCTCATTCATCACACCAACTTCTGGGTTATTAATCACCTAAATGGTAGGTTTGACACTGTTAATAAATACAAAAAGGTACCTTAATTTGAGGTGCTCGCAGCTGCGTAGCGTTCCAGCACAGCATATTAATATACACATGTAGTGAATTGAAATCGAAGGGAAACCCCCAAATAATGTGCTGCAAATTCCGTAGCTGGCGCTATTGCAGAAATAGCAGAGCGCGTTGATAGATATAGTAGTTCACAGAAATACTATCTATTATAGTCGATGTACTCGTCAGAAGTAACCGAATCTACAGACATAGTATATAGTTTTCTTTTATTTGAGTTGAATTGAATTGAATTGAATTTATTTTTATTTGCTTATTAAAAATCCTAACAAAAATCCATAGATTCAAAGTTTTATGTTGCATGAAAATAATAATAAAAGCATTACATGAACACTATTGGAATTATACAATAATAAATCGGTCAATAAATTATTCATATTATTAATGTGATCTAATAGTATAATTATATATTAACTTCTCTAATATCTTAGAAAAACATGGAAGTAATGTGATTGGTCGATAATTAGAAAACATATGAGGGTCTGCTTTCTTAAACACTGAAATTAATTAACCAATTTTAAAACTATTAGGGACTATTCCATATAACAATGAAATATTATTATATGAACAAGAGGTTTAACAATAAAAATGTATAACATGTTTAATATTACATGTAATGACTTATTCCATCGAACCCTGTGTTTTTGCTTGATTTAAGATACTGTACAATTTGTATAAAGCTTCATCTGTTGGATACAAAAATACACAGGAACATCACATTTATCAGTAAGATATGTATCAAAAGTACGTCTAGATTTAGATAATATGGTCGGACTTCAGTTTTGTAGCAATATTAGAAAAGTATGAATTAAACTCATTTATATATTATACATTCAATTGACCATCAGTTAATTTATATAAACGTTTCATAAAATAGGATGGATTCTTATGTTTATCACGCTTACCTGGTAAGTCATTTATCACTTGCCATACTTTTAACATATTATTTTTTTATATTTTTTCCAACAAATCACAATTATATTTTTTCAGAACAGATTGTAAAATAAAATTAAGTTTATTACGATACTTCTTATATTTGCGTTAAATTCAACCAGTTCTCCTCTTACACAACAATTTATATAATCTATCCTTTTTTATTATTACATTTTAATAATAAACAGGTTACCAATGGCTTTCTTGGAACTTTTTGTTTCTACTATGTGTAATAAACTTAGAACCATAATATCTTTTTAAACTTGTCCAAGAATGTATCATAATTATGCTTCATTTACATCTTGGTTGGTTAAAACATCATTCCATTATGTTGCTAATAAATCTTGTTTTAAAGGAGTTTAAAACCAAAGGGTCATTTTGTTTTACATAAGAATACATTGGATTTACAGGGACAGAAAAATCATTACAAACAGAGAGGTCAGAACTTTATTTCAAAAATAGGTAAATGATCAGTTAGCCCGCTATAAAATATGCCTGACTAAATATGTTTATTATACATTATTTTAGTAAAAATATTATCAGTCAAAGTTACAGATATTTTAGTTATTCTTGTTGGTTTATCAATCAAAGGACGGAATTAATTATTATAAACAATATTAACAACATTATTTTATACATTGACTTACTGATGAATTCGATACATTTATATTGAAATCTCCCATGTTTTTATTTTCAATCAACAAACCTTCAAGACACATAATATTTATATTGTCATTAAATTCTTGAATTGATTTATTAGGGTGTCTATAAATTATACCAACAATTATATTGTTCTTATGGTTCAATACTATTTCAATAAAAAGAGATTCACAAAGAGAATCAGGTAATAATATATAATTCCGGATTTTAATATCAAAATAATTATGAACTAAGAGTGCTAATCCTCTACCCTTCCTTCACTGTCTATATCTGTATGATAAAATGTATAATCATCCACATTAAACAATAAAGGTGTCTTATCATTGTATCAAAGTTTCACTAAATCCATAAATTGAAAATTTAAAATCTAATTGATGAATAAATTGATGTATAGCATCAACATTTCTATACAAACTACGAGAATTAAAGTGGAGCATGCTAAAATTATTTATATTATATATTACTAACAATGTCTTTAGTTGTCTTAAAGTCATCATGAAGCCAATATTTGGTATTTATTTGGTATGCTCTTCAAACAAGACAAAACTTGCCGTGCCAGAGTGGCGATGCCTGATCCGACTGCGGACCAGAATAGGGCGGTGTAGGGCCAACATGGCAAGATGGGGCTATGCCCATGTAGGAGATCTATATACCCTCTGCGACTGCAGCGTACAGGCCCAGGCCCAGTGGGTGGTACGAAAGCGGACCTGGCCGTTGTGATCGAGCAGTCCATCATAGCAATCGAGCGATGGAAGGACTTAATTTTGAGACTTTTAATCTTAAAGAGACACGAACGAACGAACGAACGAACGAACGAACGAACGAACGAACGAACGAACGAACGAACGAACGAACGAACGAACGAACGAACGAACGAACGAACGAACGAACGAACGAACGAACGAACGAACGAACGAACAAACGAACGAACCATGCTATGTTTATGTTAGAACGGGTTAATTGCCTTAAATTGTTCATGTCATCAAACACGCCGCATGAAATTATTGAAGTTCATCCGTCGGAATTCACGCAGTTTAACAACTTTATTTTGATGCCCCTTTGCTTTCGCCCCGATTTAGTGACACATCTGTTCAAACAATTTGGTGAATTTTTCGTTGGCTGAAGACTGAAATCGTCTTAAGAAGTTGGAAAATGTTTAGAATATATTTGTATTAGTCTGTAGGAAATGTGCAATATCTTTCATTATAGTCTCAATATTTCTACAGAAATATTATAGTCTAGAAGCCATTACATGTAATGCTCATTTTTACAAATGATTTCAAAGAGGAAAAACGTATATATGGGAGTATAGTTAAAGGGCAATGAAACCCAAGCAAAATGTTGCTTTTATAGTCTTGAAGAGATTAAGAAGAATAATCTCTGAAAGTTAGAGCATAATCGGGTAAGAAACAAGAAAACTACGGCTCTTTGAAGATGTCCATTTATTCCTATGGGGAACTCAAATTGGCAACGCACTCTGATAAGTGTGTGGACAACTCCCCATATGTTTTGTACACAAATGTTCCCATTTTTACAGTTTTCTTCATAGTCACATTTTTCCATTCCCCCAACTCATGATATGTTATGTATAAAAGCATTCTACAAAACATATGTTGAACTCGAACGAAGGGTAAACATAAATTTTGAGAAAATTAAACAAAACTGAAATTGTGTGTACAAAATGTATGGGGAGGATGTCCACACTGACTTTGCCAGAGTGCGTTGCCAATTTGAGTCACTCAAAGAAATACATGGCTCTTTTCAAAGAGCCATAGTTTTCTTATTTCTTGACCAATTGTGCTCAAATTTTCAGAGACTATTCATTATATTTAGTGTCTTATAGTGCATGCAACAATTTGTCTGGATTTCATTGTCCTTTAAGTTTGTAGTAAAGGCTAGGAAGTAGGAACACCTGGTAAATTATCATAACAATAATTCATAAAGAGGTATAGTTATAATGTGTTAGCAATTAGTATATTTTGTATTACATAGAGGAAGAAAATGATGATTCATTGGTAATGTCATGGAGTCATGCCAAGGACCGAGGCCTGTAAGAAAACAAAAGGAATGCTAAGAAATATTAACTAGTGCTATCATTTATTTATGCTATTCATTTTTATTATTATTTTTGTTTATATCAAAGAGGAAGATAATGTTACCATGATTACGTGAGAATGTTTGGGCTAGGGCCTTGTGGTTGGGGTGATGCTTTGTATCTTATCGAGAGTTGGTGTCAAAGATGAATTGATTAGTAGTGAGTGGAATCTTTCTAAGGATCGAAGGTTAAAAGAATGGAAATAATGCTAAGACAAAATATTAATTAGTGGTATCAATAAATATTGATGCTGATCATTTATTTTTATTTAAAAGAGGAATACAATTATATTTGAGTATGTTTGGGCTATATAGGCCTTATAGGGGATGTGTAATGATTTGTTTATGTTCGCGTGTTGGTGTCTTAGATGATTTGACTGATATACAGTTATTGGAATCTTTCTAAGGATAAAAGAATACAAATAATGCTAAGAAAAAATATTGATTACTGCTATCAATAAAATATATTGATGCTAATCGTTTTTTTAAATTTTTTTAAAGAGGAATAAAATTTTATGTGAGTATGTTTGGACTATACAGGGTGGCCCCCCAAAAAACGGAACGGGGCACTTCCCAAAATATAGTAACAAATGTATCATGTCCATCGGTTAGGGTGTCTTTTCAAATGAACAACGATACCAAGAACAGTCAATTTGGTCGTGTAGTTTTTGTTTTAGGGCGCTGGGAGTGACACCATGTCAGGTTCTCTTTTTTGTCAATTTTTTACCGAGCCAGTGCTTGATACATCGCACGTACCGCCTTTCATAGAGTTAAACAAGGCAAACCATTGTTAGTGTGCACTCAGCCGTGTGCCAAGAGAATGGGCATGTTCGGTCAATGGTATTACGGGCAGGGAGTGCGATTTAACTGGCATTGGCATTGACATGGTCTCATGCACTCACAGCGTCCTAAAACAAAAACTACACGACCAAAATGACTGTTCTTGGTATCGTTGTTCATTGGAAAAGACACCCTATCCGATGGACATAAATATTTTGGTACTATATTTTGGGAAGTGCCCCGTTCCGTTTTTTGGGGGCCACCCTGTATAGGGCCTTAGGGGTGGGATAATGGTTTGTTTCTGATCGAATGTTGGTGTTAAATATGATTTAATTTGTAATGTCATGGAATTACGCCAAGGACCAAGGCTGAGGGAAAAAAAAGGAATGCTAACACATATTTAATTAGTGCTCTTAAAGGGACTTAGTAACAGTGTCCAAATCCTCAAAATAAATTTTTCTAATTTCCCTTTCGTTACAAAGATATGTACGATTGAAGTATTCAGATAAGAAAAACTGCCCCGGAGTTTTTCTTACCGTGTACAAAGTGAGTGCAGTGAGTCAGTGAATATCAAAGTTGCATTTTCGCTCATTACTTGGCCATGCAATGTCCATTTGACTTGAAATTTTCACACAATACCCTGTGGACATATGAGATAACAACAATATACATTGCATCAACCCTTCATCACTTTTTGCACATGTCAACAAAGTTACTAGATCCCTTTAATTATTGATGCTGATCATTTCCTTTATTTCAAAGAGGAATACAATTGTATGTGAGTATGTTTGGGCAACATAGTGCTTTAGGGGTGGGGTAATGGTTTATTTTCTGTTCGAGGTGTTGGTGTCTGAGATGAATTGATTGATATACAGTTATTGAAATATTTCTAAGGATCGAAGGTTAAAAGAATAGAAATAATGCTAAGAACAAAATATTAACTAGTGCTGTCAATAAATATTGATGCTGATCATTTCTTTTACTCCAAAGAGGAACACAATTATATGTGAGTATGTTTGGGCTATATAGGCCTTAGGGGTTGGGTAATGATTGTTTCTGTTCGAGGTGTCGGTGTCTGAGATGATTTGATTGGTAGTGACACAAAGTCCTGCCAAGGAACTACTCAGCCGGCGAGGTGTAGCCAGTGTAAATACACATATGGGGGGGGGGGGGGGGGAGGGGGGGGGGGTGCAATAAAGGGACAGCCCGTGAATGTCAGCACTATAATTGGCATTGTATATTATGTATTTGCTCATATTAAGCTCATATTATAGAGAAGGCGCATTATGTAAGGGGTTCATTATTCACACGATGGGAGAGGGGCGGTGCCCCCTAGCACCCGTGTATATCACGCTTACGCCAGTTTATAGTCAGCGCGACGAGAAGGCCGCAAGTCACCCAGTTTTCGTTCAGCCTAAATCTTTTTTTTTTAAGGAGAAAGCGTGAGAAAAGGGGAAGTTTCAAATGTATCGCCTTAGTTACATGATACTTTATGATAATATTTGAATTATGTGTTTTTAGAAGGGCGTCTTTGTTTATAGTAATATCGAAAATTGGCACATGGCGTATGAACTAGGCATTGTGGAGTTATTAGCGACAAAGTATTGTAATACATAAGAACAGTGTCAGTTTAGCGCGTCTAATACATTGGTCCATTACTTTCGTTATACATCATAACGACAATGATTATACGGGTTTTAATATAATGACTGTTATTAACTATCTTGAATTTTCGGTCTATGTATAACATTTCTGTTCTTAATTTTGTTAGGTTGATAAGATATTTCGTTGTGTAACATACGTATGTCGTATATCACTGATACACCATGCATGCATGCCTGCATGAAATGTTTTTATGGAGTCAGACTCTGACAGTATTTAAAATAAATGAAAAACACAAATAATATTTTGTTTTCTCTATACATTACAATAAGAACACAATATTATTAGAATAGTTATACAATCGTAATACAAAAAATGTGCCGACAGGTATTGTTATACAAATAAATAAATGCAGTCGACCAACCATCATAAGCAGGGAGCTTGAGTGAATGGTGGCCTGAATTCATGAAGGGCCAACAAAATAATTTATTATCTATACATATAATTATTACTAATTGTTGTGCGTAATGAACATGTGTCATTGCTCATAAAGGTTGCAGACAGTTCCGAGATAAGTGTATAGTTGTTTTATGGTTTACAGATTAAAGTTCATAGTTTACAGCGTTTATTTTATGTTGTATATTTTAAAAAAAAGTTTGTATCTGTCCAAAAATATCGGAAAGTCTATAGCCATGGGCATAATCAATTAGTTATTCATGTTTTATGAATTCATTTGTTTATCATTTGTATTATCATTGACATGACATTATGTTAAAAATAAATAAAATACATCAAATCAAATCAAATCAAGGGGAGGTATTTTAGGAAGTGTTGTTTTGATACTAAGAAAGTAGAAGTGAGTTATGTGAGGAGGAGCGTAGAATAAATCCTATCATGGTTCCTTCATCAAATATCATCATAATCATACTTAGTAAACGCATCAACAGTAAAAACCTTTCTCGTAATCAAGAATTATACAGTTAGTAGTTGTCCGAAGTTCTGAAGAGAGTTTGTAGCCCTAAAATGTGATTTTCACACTTCAACTATAGAGATATTTATGTTTTGAGTAGCCTAGTCCTAAACGGGATATTAAAAAAAAAAAAAAAAAAAACGATTACATGTAAATATTGCATTCCCTTTCTCTGATCTTTGGGGTGAAGTTGAACGTTGCATCCCATGATATCGCGACTGTATTTGACTTTCCAAGATTGACATGGTGTCGTGCTGGGTCCAGTTAAGGCCAGGGTGTTGTGTTGCCGCGAGCCGAAAGCCACCCTGCACCGACCCGGGTAGAAGCGGCGGGAAGTGTCTCTCGCAACCCGCAACCCGCCTCAAGCAGCAGCCGAAATTACAATGCAAAAATGGTGGGGCGCGGGCCGTTGCGAAAAAGAGATTGAGAATTGAGATAGAATCATGCATGGACAAGAAAAACAAAGCGATTTGAGGACATAAAAAAGAGGGGAAAAGGAGTATGATATATTTGATTTAATAAAGTTAAACTCACAAAGCCAAGGTTTGAAACTGTTACCGATGGAAATTGAAAAAGTAAATGCCTGAATTGTGAACTTGTAATGGGACGGAGCGGATAAGACCTCTAATCGAATTGTCAATTGAGACCAGGACCAGTGGCGGCCTATAAGCTCAAATATAGCTGTACAACCTGTCCCGTTACAGACCGGTTCAGCTTTCCATTTACATGATAACGTCCCGTGCATGCAGGCTGGAAGGTAATAGACAGTAAATGCTCAAGAGTTTCTGATGGTGCGATGCTGATGATCGGTTCCTAGGCTAATGCAAATGTTCCGACTTATGTCAGGACTAGGTGCGTTGCCTAATGAAAGAAGCGACGCACAAGTGCAGCGCTGGAACACGTCACAACGTCAAGCGGATGACTAAAAGCAGACTGCATTGGATGCCGACAATGACATTATTAATTTGCTTTTAAACAACCAAAGTTGATGAATATCTTGCAGACATCGGAAGCTCAAGACTATTTTGGACTGACATTATTACAACACAAGCTTTTATCGTGGATAATTGGTGTTTGTTTTTCACCATGCATTTTCCATTTGTCTTCTTTAATTTAAACCTTTCTACTTCTGGAACATGTATGATCACGCCAACTAAGTCTACAGGACATTCAGGATGTTAATTAATAAACTGAACGGCAGTCAAATAGTAACTGTTGGTCTACTTTTTGTCTTTCGACTTCTCATGGAATTTCACCAGCGCCTTGTCGCCCGCATCCCCTCGGCAATATTAGCTTGACCCGATGTCAAAAAGTGAACTCATCTAATCGCGCTAAAGAAGTGAGGTGCAAACCCGAAAAGCGGATTTCTTTCCCCCCCCCCCCCCCCCCCAACCCCCTAAAAAAAGGAAAGAAAAGAAAGAGGGGTTGTAACTCTTCAATTTTCTGCGAGAGACCCTCTGCGGCTACGGCTTGATGGGGGGATATAATTGCTCCGATATTAAAGAGCCGCGAGTGACGACTTGAATTAGCGACACCTACTTAACAGGCGATTGATCACTGGGTCGTATGGCTACGCTAAAATAAACCGGGACCGTAAATCGCAATTTCAGAATGGAGCACCAAAGAGATAAAAAAAAAGTTTTCTCCTCTCACGTCGCTGATTGGTCCGATTATTCGCTGACGTAACGCTATTTGCTGTACCGGCGCATGTGCACCAATCACAAGCCGAAATATGACTCCACCTTTTTTCTTTTTCTTTTTTTACTATTAGTATGTTCACGCAGCGCTAAACTGTTTCTCGGATACCGTTCTGCGTCCAATCGCTTTACAAATCGGATTGCATTATCATCATCACATCATTATCTTCATTAGTGATCACCATCATTCTAAATAAGAAAAAAAAAAACACCGAAATCTTTTCGCACTTTCATGTTGGTCCCGGCGAATGAACTTTACTAGACTTGGACCAGCGGTTCAGGTAACAAGTTTAACTGCTTCTTGGAAATATTTCGTGGAGCTATAACTTAAGGCAAGATTTTGATCTCCGAATTGATTTTGTCGCTCCGCTCAATGGTCCACTGGATACCGAGGCAAGTCCCTTTGATGTCCGACCACCCTCAAAGCCGGACAATTCTCCATGACATTCTTACAGATATAGTAGGCGTGAGGAGCATTGCACATGGGACTTATGGGATCTACCTGAACTGAAAAACCCTCAACATTCACGTTTCATCCGACGAAGGCCCGAACTACGGAGACCTATACATTATATTGAGACTTATTAAGGAACTTGGACTAATTGTTAAGGATGTAACTATGTCTTGAAATCAGAGGCATTCAATAAGAGCAGGATCATTAAGACACCGCAACATGAAGCCGTTTTAAAGCTTTATATTCACACATGAGTTTCACGTTCATCTTCGACAAAATATGTTACATCGAGAAAGGGTTAAAATCATGAACAATTTCTTACCCAATGAGAATTTGGATGAAAGTCAACATATGCTTTGGCACTTTTGGGGACAATACGTTAAACGTCTTCTGAAGTCATATTATGTGCAGCTAATAGAGGATATAATGTGAACTTTGACGAAAGTGCAACAGAAGCCTAAATCTCATTTCCTACCATTGAGATTCTTTCAAAGATTTTTTTCTTCTCTGATATCGCCTTTTTTTCTCTAAAAAGACGAGTATGCATCCTGTATTGGTGATATTCTTGGCATGTTTGCCGCTTACAATGACTAGGTAAGTACGATGATCGTTCGTGTGGGGATAGTTTTAATAATAGTCATCAAATTAATATTGCCAAATTTATCCTTTCGATTGATCTTTTAACACATTATTTTTTCTTAACCTTTAATAAGCCTCTCAAATTGTCTTTGATTTAAAAGATTATTTCTACAAACCGAGCATAGAAAATCATATTTCAACCACCGTCGTATGGGGTCGTGATGACAACAAGAAAAACAAATAGCGCACCTTAAAATTATATGCCAGTATGGGAAGTTACAGATGAACAGTTGCGCACTTTTTGTTCTTAGTATAACCCAATGTGTATAGCACTGTTTTTAGATATCTATCACACCGTATGACTAGAGCAGAATATTACATTCATGTTTCAGTTAAAAACAAATCAGTTACCTGGGTTAAGACCTTTACGCCTTATGGATCAGTGTACTTAGCTAAGAAATATACTTGGCAATCGACTAGGTTAACATATGTATACGTATTTTCTTGATTTATATATTCATAAATCCAATTCGATATAGGTCAGAATAATTATATGAACACTCTAAAATGTGTGACTGCATTTATTTATTTGTATGATTTGTGTGTAGCTATGCATACGTAGAATTATGTTAAAAGTACACGATGAAAATTTTTTTCTAATCAATTTGTAGTTAACGATGTCAATCTCATCGCGAAAACTTGAGATGCCGTATTTGCTAAAATGGCGAAGTTGAAATTAACACAGAACGTCGACACCTTATGTTCACTGCGTATACACATCCAATGAAAATAATATTTTATTTGTATGGTGTGAAATATTATTATTTATACGGAAATAATAAATAATCCCACAATATAGTCCCTCGACACTACGCATTAAATCGAAAATGGTACGTTACGTATATTGCAGGACAATTCCAATGTTATTTATTTCAATAAAATTGTCGCATATTATTCGCTCAACACTGCATGTATGCTGTACAACCATGGACTCCTACTTCCATGGTACAACAATTCATTCAAAAGTGTATCTTTTTTGTTTCATTTTTTTATGGAAACGTCCACACCAATTTGCATGACCCATGTCCCACCATTCCTTCATCAATCGAACAACGCCTCCGCCATCCCAACCCTAAGGCCATAAGTGGGTACAACTATTCCTACAGGCCGACGGAGATAATCTAGTTTATGACGAAAAGTATTTTTATCGCACGGCTCGGTCCGATTCATTGTCAAGATTGTGCCGACAAGGGTAGCGCAGCGGCCACC